>JASANF010009931.1:0-90000 GCA_030248245.1 Trissonchulus sp. WLG1_4
ATATTATGTTTAAACGGAGAAATTTGCAAGAGTTTCATGGATTTCCAACCCTTCTGTAATCTGTATATGTATATTCAGGGGCGTAGCTAGGATTTTGAAAAGGGGGGTCGCACCTTGTCCACTTTTGCCTCAATTTTTTAAACCGACTATTGCAGGGTTTGGGGGCGTCAGCCCCAGTATCTAATTATTTTTGGACCTTTTTGGCGACGTGGTGTACATAAAAAAAGCAAATTTGGTCTTTTAAATTAAAGTCACTGTTGCGGGGGTCTGGGGGCGGCAGCCCACAGGAAAAAAATAGGAAAATTTTCAATTTTTAGGCCAAATTTGGACAGATGGAGACGTATGGGAAATGTTTTATCTGCCGGGCAATAAAAAGCAAAAAGCAAAGGGGGACCCTTGTGTACAATTTCTTCAGGTTTGACCAAAAGGGGGGAGGGGGTCGCGACCCCCGTGACCCCCCCCCCCGCCCTAGCTACGCCCTTAGTTAGTTATTAATATATACACTTCACTAATTAACTCTAGAGTCAGTGGTGCAACCAGAAAGAATTTTGGGGGAATGGCATTTTGATTTTCGGAAGTTTGTAAAAATGCACTGTTTTGCACTTTAAACACAAAAACGAGTTGTTGTTGTTGTTGTTGAGCTGCTTCCAGCCGTTGACGGGGAGGGGTCAAAAACGAGTCACTCAACTCAATGGGCTCCTTGTGTAAAAAACATTTAACTCCTGTAAATGTCGGGGGAATTTCCCTATCAGCCCTATCTCCCTGGGTGCCCCTTTATCAAAACCGACTTTGTACCAAATTTTTTTGCTTTACTAGTTTTTACTACATTTTTTAAACGGCTCAATAAGCTGTTACAGTACAATAAGCTCAATAAGGAACAACAAACAAATGCCTATATAAATTTTATGCAGGCGGACAAAACAACTTGAAAAAGGGATTGTTGAAAAAGACGGTAGAAACCCATCAGGTCTGAGCCGCCACTTTAGCCCCCCCCCCCTCCGTCTACCACTTTTAAAATTTATGCCAAATTTGTGTTTTCAGCTCAGCATGTTTAGTCGCCTGTTGGCAGTGCTGTTGCCGCTGCTGACCGGTTTGTCCCGTCTGTGCCTTGGCCGCCACTTCCTCTCAGACGTCCTGGCCGGGCTGGTCTACGGATATCTGGAGGGCCTGCTCATGCTCTGGATTTGGTTCGACAAACACTCCGTTCAGGCCGTCTTGAGTCTTCTCTTCGATTCACCCACCAGTTACCAGGGTTCTATTATTAATTGATCTGTTGTTATTATATTTTGTGTTATGCTGTTATTATATTTCCATAATATGTGTATATTATGTATGTATGTTGCTTTTTAGTATTGAGGTTAGAGTGTTTAGGTTCACTTTGGTCCGTACTGTAATTCTGTTGGCTGGATTTAATTCAGTATCTAATCACGTGTCTTTTTAAAATTAACCATCCTATTCACATGTACTTTTAATATCACTGTAGCCAATTGCAGTTTGATTTTGATAAGTATGTATATAAACGGCAGATAAGGATAAGAAGGAATAGCTGCTATGTCAATTTTTGAATTTTTAGTAATGTTCAGTTATTGAGAAGAGTTATTATTCTCATAATCCTGATATCTAATGTTTCTTGATCAGGACTTAGACCAACCACAATCCAATATAATATTGTATAGTTGGTGAGAACATTGGCGGTTAAAATTCCGTTACTGTCTAGCCCCTGATTTGTCAAAAAATTAACACAGGTAGATATTATTATAAGGGAGGCATTTACCGAAGCTAACTATTTTGCACAGGATATAATTATGATAAGAGAGGCATTTATTCAAGATATCGATTCTTTGTTTGTTGTTAATTGTACTGTAAAATACAGTCAACCAAATTGCAGTGTGGAAATTCTTCTAGTTATATAGTGATGTACTAAATTAATGTTTGATTGGATTGCTATATAGATATGCTCAGTACTTTGTAGGTATTTGATTAAAATACAAAATGTGTATATATGTTTCTATTAATTTTAGTTTTCAGTACTATTGCAGGCAGAGTACTTTCAAGTTAATGTTTTCTGATGTAGTTGTAGCGTAATTTTACCATTTGTAGCTAGTGCTTTACACTCTGTGTTTACACTCTATTGTTTTAGTCTTACCAAGTGAATGTGAAATTATAATGGATGTAGATTGTTAATAATTATGCTGGTTTTGTTGTAGCTTTGATTAATTAATCGGACCATTATTTGTGTAATCATTAAACTATGTTTTATGAATCATAATTTTTGGACAACGAAGTTTTTTGTTACTGTGCGCTTTTGCAAAATTACAAATCAGTCTTCTACCTGAAAGCCTTTAGCTAGTTATATTTAAATGGTTGTTATCTTCAGTTTAAAAGCCTATGAGATTGGTTTTCGTTTTGCTATTTTTTTTACAAATATATTATATTATGTACGGCAAATTTTGCTTTACTTTTAAAGGGACCGGTTTTAAAAGCTTTGATGTGAGGTCTTCCGTTTGTTGTTTTTTTTCTGTACATATTATATACAGTGACAGTTGTTTTATACATACATACTCATGGTAATGTTAAGATATTTATGAACATAACATATATATGTTTTGTTATTAACCGCATTGCGCGTGTGCTGTTATATATATGTTCTGTGAAGGTGCAACTATGTTTATTGGTGATGTTTTCTATGAGGGTTGTACTTGTGTAGTATGCAGCAGTGTATGGTTGTGACGAGGTAATAACTTAGCAATGGGGCATAACAAAAGAAATTACAGGCAGTGGCATATAATATGTGCATGCGCACCCACTCGGAATCAAAAAGGTGTCACATTTTAATTCCGATCTAAAACGATTTTTGTAAATTAAGTTATATATTGAAAAAAAATTAAAATTATTTTTTGATTAGAAAATAAATTAAAAATCATGTGTTTATGTTTGCCATACGCCATGCGGTGAAGTTTCATTGTGAATCAACGGTATCTGTTAAGGTGGTAGTGTCGCCAAAGCAGTTTTGCTCATAGGTTGCAAAAAGAGAGCTTTTTGCTTTGAAATTGTACGTTCACTGAGATACTAGTAAAATGCTATATGGTGTCAAATAAATACTACCAGACACTAAACTACCAATATCTACAAATATTTTGAACCAATCACTATGTGTAAGCCAGACATCACACAATAGAGACATAAAAGTTCAAAAATCAAGCCAGATATCAGATTGGCCAGCTTGTGAAGTACATGTAATGTTTTGACGCACAATTTTTTTGTCACAAATAAGAAAAATAAAAAATAAAGGTTCGTTTTCTTTAGATTTCAAAATAAGCTTCTAGATTTCATACAATTTATCATTATTGCTGTGAGTACTTCACAGTTTACGCGCAGTTTCACAGTTCAAACAGGTATTACTCCGCAACCACTCAAGCAATTTGCACTAAATTTTGTGTGCATAAACTAGAACATATGTGCTTTTAGTCTGTGAAAACAATCTAAACAAAAAGTTTTATAAATGTGATGAAATTAACGAATGTGAATAGGTTTTCAAAACGTCATTTTTCCGACATTGCGACTTCACTGCTAACTGTATGCTGCATCAATTTTGCTGAAACTTAGCGAAATTATTTGCCTTGAAACATATTTTTAGAATATATAAAGAACAATGGCCTATCTTTCACTGAAAAAGTTTTATAGTCGCGCAAAATCGACTGCTTTCGCGACACTACCCCCTTAATTGGTTATATTGAATACCAAGTCATAATGTCGATACTTTTCTTTTATGAGAAGTACTTTTCGCTTTTATTATATCAAACTTAATATGAATGGGAACTGAGAAAAACTTTCTAGTAGGAAACGCATTTAGTATTGGAGTGAAATAGCGACTAGCAGTTAGCACTCTCTGTTTCGAAGCAAAACTAGGTCCGTTAGTGTGGCCTCAGAGCAAAGTGGGTAAGGCGTTGGGCTAGCAACTTATGGCTGTCATCGTTCGTAAGCACAAGAGTAAGCAGCTATGTGGGAAGGGAATGTTTCAGGGGTTCGTGTGAGGAGTGTATTATCTGGAAAGTACGTCTGATGAGAGCTTTTGTCACCCAAATTGATATTATTATTATTATAACTTTGTAAAACGTGTTCAATTTTAATAATTTTGCAATCATTGTATTCAGAGCGTTAGGTTTTGCATCTGAGTACGACAGTTACCACTAATTGCTAGTATTTTTGCGAAAATAATAGTTGCCTGACTTTTTAGCTAGCATTTATGACAAAGCTGAGTTTTTGGTGCATATGAAATCATTCTAAATTTTAACATTTTAGATGAATAAAGCGCCAAAAATTATATGTAGTCGTATAAAAGATGCAGTATAAAAGAATACGACGACATGGGGAAAAAGATGAGTGACAAGGGCTCTCTTTAGACGTTATTATGTTGGACGGACACAGATGTAATTGCCTTTGGTTAAGGGGGTAGTGTCGCGAAAGCAGTCGATTTTGCGCGACTATAAAACTTTTTCAGTGAAAGATAGGTCATTGTTCTTTATATATTCTAAAAATATGTTTCAAGGCAAATATTTTTGCCTAGTTTCAGAAAAAGTAATGCAGCATACAGTTAGCAGTGAAGTCGCAAAGTCAGAAAAATGACGTTTTGAAAACCTATTCACATTCGATAATTTCGTCACAATTAAAAAACTTTTTGTTTAGATTCTTTACATAAAGTAAAAGCACATATGCTCTAGTTTATGCACACAAAATTTGGTGCAAATTGCTTGAGTCGTTGTGGAGTAATGCCTGTTTGAACTGTGAAACTGTGCGTAACCTGTAAGGTACTCACAGCAATAATGATAAATTGTAAAAAAATTAGACATTTGAAATCAAAAGAAAAACGAAGCTTCATTTTTCATTTTTCTTATTTGTGGCGAAAAATGGTGCATCAAAACATTACATGTACTTCACAAGCTGGCCAATCTGATATCTGCCTTGATTTTTTGAACTTTTATGTCTCTATTGTGTGATGTCTGGCTCACAAATGGTGATTGGTTAAAAATATTGGTAGATATTGGTAGTCTAGTGTCTGGCAGTATTTATTTGACACCATGTGGCATTTCAGTAGTTTCTCAGTGAGCGTACAATTTCAAATTAAAAAGTTCTCATTTTGCAGCCTATGAGCAAAACTGCTTTGGCGACACTACCACCTTAAAGGGCAAGTAACGGAGAGGACCACTGCACCCGAAGACATATCAGCGGGACTTTGTGTGCAGTTGTTAGCTTTACCGATTTTCATGTTTTTTTGGATACGTTTTCGACTTTTCGCAAAAAAATATTGTTTTCTTTCTTTCCATAATTATATATTACGATATAATTTCGTGCGTCTTCCTATCGCGACTGTTAACATTAAAAAATGTACTTTAATCGCGGGTACGTTCTGTTTTTCTAAGCTTTGGAGTTAGTTCTCAGTTGATTGCTGGCCTTAATTTTTGCATTTGCAGTCATTTTGATGAGCTCCACGCCTGGAAAAAGATTACGCATAGTCGTTTGAATTTGGACAATTTATAAACTTATTTGCTACGCACTAGGGCAAAAAAGTTAAACTTTAACTTTAACTGAAATTAAAAAAGTTAGGGGTATTACTTTAACTTTTAACTCCAAAAAAAGTTAGAGGTTTTACTTTAACTGTAACTTTAACTTAAATGAACACAACCTTACTTTAACTGTAAATTAAAGTTATTTTAATAAAAGTTATGTAAAAGTCATTGATTTTCGGCTTATTAATAAAAGTTATGTAAAAGTCATTGATTTTCGGCTTACGTTAACTTTAACTTGATGCCTGAGCCTTACTTTAACTGTAACTTTAACTTAAATTGAAGCAATGGCCTTTACTTTAACTGTAACTTAAATGAAAATGGGTTGACTTTTTTGCCCTACTACGCACTTTGACTGTACATAATGTAATATCTTGCCTGCTATATATGTTTTAAATTAAAACTTATATAAAAGACTGTTTGGTAGATTGTTTCGTGACGAGCGTGCAAGTACTCAGTAGAGCCTGGGCTGTTAGTGGTAGGCAACCTTAGGTGCAATGCACTGTGCACAAAGTCAGTCTCCGGAGGCTTAGTCAAGACTATGTCTAAGTCTTGGTTTTCCATTGAAAATTAAGTAAGACATGCCCTTCAGCTAGTCTAAGCCTTACTTCATCACTTTTAGTAATTTTTTTGAAAAATTGAGGTTGGATGATTGTTGTCAAAGATCATGTGCATGTTCTCATGAAATATACAAACTAGGTATAAATTATACTGTATAATGTTTCACTAATTGTTTAATAATAGCTAATATATGGAGATTTTGGTTATACTTTCTTTTTTAAGCTAAAAGCTGTGTGGAATGAGAAGCAGCTTTGTTTTGTGGATACTCTCCCGAAGTCCTTTAACCGACAATGGAGATTTTTATGAATGAAAAGTTTTATTGACTAAAATGGTTTTTATGCATTTTCTAGTTTAATCATAATCCGCTGAAGTTCGAAAATCTACGAAATTCGTAACGAATCAGGCGATATTATGTGCAAATCATATTTCCCTTGAGTCAAAACTAGGTACTGTTATACAATTAAACATCATTGCTGCCTTAACGCTACAAATGTGACCAGAACGAAACACACAAATAAGTGTGGACCTAATGGGACGATTTTAATCCTGACTTAATTTCGTGTAACCTTAACGGGACACAGCCGTGGAAGGCTACACTACACAGCTTGCTTATGCAGTTTAATAATTTCGGCAGCTTCACGTAATTTACCAAAATTTTACTCTTCCACTAGAAGAGTAGAAGATATACGTCAACGCAATGTTAAAGTGCAACTTCTAGCTTGCATTAACTAATAAATTGTTAAGTGATCTCATCATGAACCTGGGCCCAAAGAGAGGAATATTTGATATTTTGTGTTCAGCACTCAGCAAGCGCTAGCTGACTAGCATATGTACCTCTAAAAATATACGGCCGGTAGTCGAAGTTTCGACCTTTGTGAAAAATTTCAATGCAATATCAATACCATAGTTTATTAACTGACCACAAATGTATACATGTATAGCAGAGACTCACAGTACAATACAGAGAATGTATTAGGAATTATGTACATACATAAATTATTACTAGTCTGATATAAACAGACCATGATCTAAGGTTCAACTAAACGTCCACAAACTTGATATATATGCATATAATATATAAATTGAAAAAATTACTTCTTTAAAGTTTCAACTTTTAACTTAAACTTCGCATCAATAGCAATTGAAATGGTACCTAGTAACGATTTCGACGATCTCTTACATTAGATTTCAGTTAAAGCTCTTTTTTGAAGCGACTAGTAAAGTACTAGCAACGTAATTATTATTTATGAAACAAGATCAAACTGTACACAAATTATATTTTATTCATTTAAAAATGTAAAAATGTGCATGTTAAGACTAGCTACCACACCACGTTGGCTTAGTGTTTGTTTACTGAGCCAACGTAGTAGCTAGCCTTAAACCAGGAATTTCATATAATTAAAAAAACATCACAATTCTTGTTTTAGTTTACGAAAAATATTGTCTTTGCTGTGCATTTAAAGATCCCTGCAAAAACGTTTAAAGATCCCTGCAAAAACGTGTTTCAAAATCATGTCGTCGAAATCGTTACTACCACCTTAACTGCGGAATGCTCTGCACTACTAAAGTCTGACCACATCATGCTGGAACCTACGACAAAAAGACACACGCGATTTCATTACGAAAAGAGCAAAATGCAAACATCAGCAGTACAGCGAGTAGTCACAAAAATTACGTATATACGCCACTTGTACTGTTATAGGGTTCAGCATTTTCTGGTCAAACTTTGATCGATACATATTTGGCTGTTTAGCCGGTAAAATTACGAATAATCACGCCACAAGCTGATGTAATACACTATTAGTGGTGTGATTATTTTAGTTACTTTGCCCGTTTGCCGGCTGAACGGAGATACGGCTGTAGTTTCTGAGCATTCGGAAATAGACTTCTCAGTTTCTCACCTACAAACTATAGATTTTAAAATTTCTTTTCATTATGTACCTGTATCACATTTTCTTCTTTTCTTATCTTGCGGATATTTAAAAGTGCTTAGATCAATTTTTGAACAGACTTTGTAAAAAGTTGACATTTTTCAGGTCACTTGCTAATTTGCAATTTTATTCAAAATTATATATGACAAAACTGCAAACGCAAGCTCGAAAACATAACTGCACCTTGGAAACAGAACGTAATACGAAAAATGAACAAATACTCAACATGATGCAAGAGTAGGCAAATGCATATAATAAATAAATAAAATACTGTCATAACAATATTATGAACTCAGTAGATTTGTGTGTGTATGGGGGGTATGTCTACTGTGTAGAGCTCCTTCGTTAATAAAATATAACGGGCCGTGCCGGTGACAAGAAGTTTCTAAACTTTCCAAAATGCATAAAAACACGTTTTTGGTGTCAATTTCACATGGAAAGTTTTGTGAATGACCCTAACCATACTTAGTACCTCGCATCCGGCCGCTACGTACAAAAAATTGGCAAAGAAGCAAACAACCAGAAATCACATAATCACCTTGTTTTCGTGGGATTATATACTAGAATTTTTGGGTGAATATTACAACCTTGCTTAGAACGTCACAAGTTTCTGTTTTTTTGGCGCTTATGCCGTTAGGGTCATAAGCCAAAACTTTCAACATAAATTCGGTAAGATTCAGTAACATAGTTCAACGTAGAGTTCAGTCTTGGACTTTAAACGGAAACTAAATATGCCTGATTTTTAACGGTACCTGAGACTGCTACCGACCCGTTCTTTTGCCATGCTTTCCCGCTTTTTTGAGTACCGTAGCCAGTTGCTTGACATGATTATAATGGTTTCGTTTCGACACTACCAGTCCTTTCTCATTCACCATACTATCGCCTGGATAGTAGGTCAGCTTTTCGCCTTCCAGCGTGGTCATGTGACCACCGGCCGATTCTATGATAGCATGCCCGGCGCATATGTCCCATTTCTTAATGGCTGTCATGTGAAGGTACAGATCTGAGGTTTCGTTGAGAATCTGCAGCGTTTTGAATCCCGACCCACCGGCTGGAACGATTTTCGCCGATGGAAAGGCTGCCGCCACCAGTTTTGCGATTTCTCCGGCGTGTGAGCGACTGACTATTATGCGCTTGACATCTGCTGTGCTGCTGGTGCTTCCATTCGCCTGGGGGCCGAAAGACAAATGACTTGTGGACAATAAGCCTTGACCGACCAAACCAGCAACTGAAACAAGAAAGATTTCAACAGTAAAAATTCGACGATATTGTTTGAGATTCACAAAGGTGTCAGTTTTATAGCTTACACACTTAATATTTGCATATTAAATTTTGCAAAAGATATACTGATATACATACGTACGTAGCTCAAATCGCACTGTATAGTTTTATACATAAGTTTTCAAAATTTTTAGATGCCAATAATGTACCTAGTTTATTTCTAGCAGTCAAATACTCAAATATGGCAGACGCACGGTTGCTGTGTTAATTGATATATACTCTAGGGTCAGGTGTCAAAGGTGTCAAAGTGGGCTACCTAGAGAGAGTAGTACCTCTGGGCGTCAAAGGGTTAAAAGTTACACGACTGTTTGTTATCTCAAGACTGCACGTCAAATAAAACAGTGTGAACAATGATTATGAATACACCAGCATAGAAAGTGTGTGCACACGGCAGCAGATGGAAGGGCCGATACGTTTTTGATCCCCAGCTAGTTTTTTAAAAGGTATCCTGCACAAACTTTTGGTAATTTATCCATTTTTTATACAAAATTTTATAGGGAAGGCGCGACGTTGGGTTGGGGGCGGACGAAAGTCACAATGTTTTGTGATTTTTTTGTACACAATTAAAAGCTTATCTGATAGTAAAGTTGACACAAAGGACAAAAAAACCATACCACAGAGACATCGGAACAACAATACAGTCAAATTTTGGGCTATTGGGGCACCTCACCAGAAATGGGATAAGGGCGACCAAGATGGGGAGATGGCCCTCCGTCCCCCTTCCTACTAAAAATATGCCAAAAAATTTGCGCTAACAGCATGAAACCTTTTCTATCTTTCTGCTTTTGAAACCTGTCTGCGTGCTAGTTTCTGATTAGAGAAATTACTTATACTTTTCTACGATCTACCGCACAAGTATTTGCGCCCATGTGGTTAATTTTAATTGTAACCAGTGCACATACACGTTTGTTGTTGGAAGGGTCTGTAAATGACACCGAACATGGGCTTTCCAGCGACCACCACGCACACCATCACGGTCACGTATTCGGTCAGGCCCTCTGAAACAAAACGAGACACAATCCAAACAGCATAGAATGCATCGGCCAGAAAACACTAAGGCTTTTTGGCACGAAACGATTACAGTTTTTAGGCAAAGAAATGGAGGATTCAGGGTTACAGACGTCCGAATGTCCACAGCATTGTTAATATACGGCTGTTAAAAATTCCATAAAGCTACATAACAGCTCTAATTTCACCCATTAATCTTACCCTAAAGTTCTGCTACCTCAAAGCCTGAGCGTTCAGTGCATAAAAATTTCGACACCTCGTTGAAGAAAACGGTCGTTGAAAAACAATATCGAATACGGTGATAAAACTTTTAACGAACTGTTGGAATGTAACTAACTTTCAAAACAGAAATTTACGCTTCTTTGAAATTCATACCTTTTCATTACAATTAATAGAATATTCATAACTAAAGTCTGACCAAAAAATGCTGGACCAAATGCCAGCAGCAAGAGCACGGCGAGTAGTCCCAAAAATCACGCCACCTGATTTGTCTTAGGCCCGGTTCACACAGACTTACTTTTTACTTTTTCCTTTTTACTTTATACTTTTTACTTTTGACTATACTTTTTACTTTTGTAAAAGTGTTCACACAGGCTTACTTTTTACTTACGGAAGATCGCATTCAATTGGCTGGCTTTGGCGCACTTGTCTGTCAAAGTGCAAATCTAACCAATAATAATGAAGCTCAATAGGCGGAGCTTCTCTGAGAGCATTTTGATTGGCTAGATTGCAAAAGTAAAAAGTAAAAAGTAGAACGCGTTTCTACTTTTACTTTTGGCCAAAAGTAAAAAGTAAAAAGTAAAAAGTACGTTCTGTATGAACCGAAATTTTTACTTTTGGCCCAAAAGTAAAAAGTAAAAAGTAAAAAGTACGTTCTGTATGAACCGAAATTTTTACTTTTGGCCCAAAAGTAAAAAGTAAAAAGTAAAAAGTATGTCTGTGTGAACTGGGCCTTAGGATTCAGCGATTTTTGATCAGACTTTTTTCTTACACATAATATAAAGCAAAAAAGCATCAAAATAAATTAAAAAGCATCACAAAGTTAAAAAAAGCTCGACTGACATGTGGATCTGTATAATTTAGTACTCTAGTCAAAAATTACTGTAGTAGTTCAACAATTATATGTATGGTAATTACTGATTAGCAACTGAACAAAAGGGAAATAGTTACCACAAGCATCTCATATGTATTGGTGGAAATATGGAGCCAAGCCACAACACAACTGGCCTAAAACGCTACCGGAACTTTGACGTATGTAACTATGTAAGTCAGCTCGCGGGCTCGACACAGCTGGACAGAAACCATTTTGACAATCTTGAAATTAATCGAAAGAGCTTGATAAATTCTAGACACCACAAACAAAAGGTCTTCAATTTTCAATTTAAGCTCTAAGAAGCTCTAAATTATAAACAATTTTTCTTCAATGATATATTATCAATAAGTTGTTGAACAAGCATTTTTGTTGGACGTTACCGTATCGGTAAAATTAGGCGTGGCACGCACCAAGATTTTTTATCAGAAGTTCTTCTAATTTCGGATACAGATGTTGCACATTATACACAGTCTCATGTTTATTCGAGTCTGTATGTATAAAGGCTTCGGAAATCAGGTAGTACTGACCTTCTGTTCGACGATTACGTTTTACGAATGTGAATGTTGTACCTACAATATGAGACTTTACCTCGGAATTAGAACACTATGAAATTTGATTTATTTAAAACAAATCTACAAAAACGCAAATCTGTGTTCTAGATCGCGCCAATAAAGAATCACCTGAATATGTATGTAATAGTGAAAAGTAACATTGTTGCTTTCGAGGTTGTTTAGTTCATTATACCACTGTATTCACACGTAAGTAGTTCTACCTGTGCAGATGTGACATGTAAACAACGTTACGAATATCAACATCGATATCCAGGCGCAGACCGTGACCTCAAAAAAGGGGGGCTACGGCATAAACTTTTTACCTTATTTGACCTTTTTACTACATTCACAAACTGCGTTACAACGTGTGCTGCTTTTAGATGATTTAGAGGGATACGTGTTGAAAACTACAAAAATGTGGAGCTCATAAATTTACACACCCAAAAGCCTTAATCAGGGTTATGAGTCAAAATGTTATATAGTACACCATGAAAGTTTGCAAGTCGAATGTCAAACTATTAGTTGCGGGTGTTTGGGGGCGGCAACCCCCAAAAAGCTGAACACTTACAAACAGTGCCGTAGACAGGAAAAAATTTCGGAGGGAATGACTTTTTGATTCCTTTGAACTGTGTTAAAATGCATTTAATTGCAATCTTAACGCGAAAACGACACATATTAGCATAAGAAAGCAAAATTGGAGCACGAAACACCAAAAATTACAAAACTGGTGGCCCGGCAAGGGTCCAGAAGCTAGCAAATTTGAAAACTTTAAGAAAATTTTTGACAATACGAGCCGCAAATTTACTAAAAATGTGCTTTTTTGCTACTATAGCAGCTAAAACGATACATTAAACAAGAGGAACAGTGACCCACAAAGTTGCAGAGTTCTGAGGGCGGCAGCCCCAAGAAAAAATTGAGGAAATTTATGATTTGGTCAATTGGAGTTTGGAGAAGTATCGGAAATTTTTTACGGCCAGATTATAAAAACCAAAGGGGGGATTCATTTTCAGTCGGAAAAAATTTCGGGGGGAATTGCCTCGGTTCCCGCTCCCCCTCTGTGGGTACGCCCTTGGTTTGCCCATAACGATAACTGCATTATTTAATAACATCCATTAAAGGATGGTTCACGCAATGTTGAACATTCAACAACCCCAGCGAGATGAAACCGCGAAGGGAAGTTTCGGAGGCGAGCAGCCTCCGGCGAAAAAATTTTAATTTTGATGCCGAATTTCATCATTTTCTGGCTATTTATGGTAACCGGTTCCAAATTTTTTTTGCTCCGGATATAACCCCATATCCCCCCCACAGTCCACCCTTATCGATATCGCCTGTCAACCAGCCATTGTCGTTAATACAGTATGTGTAGACACGCACACACAACACTTGCCATACATTCATACATGCACATTGCACACATACATACACGTAGATGTTCTTGTTGTGTGCTGCACACAACACGCACATGAGGCAGCGGTCAATCCTGCAGGCTTCAGTGATGCACTGAAACTGTGCACGATTTACATGCATCTTCAGCTTCAGTGCATTAATTGAATTTAGTGTGCAGCGCACAAATTATTTTCCAAAGTCGGTTCTGTAATTCACCATGACACCCCTTCTACGATACAGTTTAACAGTTCAGATATTGTGCTTCAAAATGCCATTCTAAAACCTCAGAATTAAACCTACTTAATTTTTAACGCGCGGCTTTCAGTCAGATTAAACGAACTGAACTATGCGCGCTGATTTTATGCGTGCATATTAAATCCGTTTAGTGCGGTCGAAGATTAGTGATGAGGTCATACTAAAATAAAGCCGCTGACGTATTTTAACTCTGTTAGTCCATTTAGTCGGATATGATATAACATTCCTAAACCCTGGACTGGACATAAAAATACGACTTGTTAGCATTTACGCGTATCATACGTCTCCTTATTTCGTATTCAACCAATCTAATTGATGAATGACGCAACAACAAAGCTTTAAATATATAATTGATCTGTGTTATAAATTAGAAAGCTATGTAATCGACTAAACACAATTTCGGTAAGCCTCAGCCTTCAAGAGCACACAATAGCCCCGATGTAATTGTAACCAGCGGATTTTGTTGTTTGTTAACACCAAGCACAAGTTCGGACTCGGTTTAAAATAATCGAATATGCCCTACGTGTGCTATGGGATTTCAGCTGCCTGAATAAGTCGACAATGATGGCTAATTTTTTTACAGAAATTTGTTGTGATTATATAACAAATTCTTGCAAAATGACAACAAATTTTGGAAACAAAACTCTGAACATATCCTTAAAAGTCATGATTTAATTTTATTTGGACACTATATTGGCTGAAATCAAACGGAAGCTACAATGAAGTTACATATTATATGTCAAAGTAACATTGCACTTGGTCATGTAGTATATATACCTATTTCGGTGACTGAATGCATTTACACAATGATAAATACCAGCTTTAAGAACAATATACACAATTTACATAAAAAAGTGCCAGATAGACAAAATCCAGCACCACAACAACCAACACTAGGCTCCTGCTACTGCGAAACACAACCAGACTGTTTTGTCAAATTGGACCGAAAGGAATGTAAAATGGCACAATCTAGTTTTAATTTAAAATCTTGGATGTCAACTTATCCAGCATGAAGTCGACTATTTACGAATTGATTTATCCGTACAGTTAAAACCACGCCACTTAGGTAACTGAGGCATTGATTTTCATTAAGCTGATAAAGAAAATTTAGTTGTAAATTTTTGGGTGAGTGGATATATGTACAACTGTAAGAATGCCTGAACACAACGACTGCTTTGTCACAAATTTCGATTGTTCGTAACAAATTCCTTTTGACCCTATATAGAAGTCGTAGATACGCGTGGCGTTGAGCGTTGTTCTTTTCGCTTGCTAAGCCGTCGTCTCACAGTGCCTAAACGTTCGTGCAGTTTGTGCCGACGTTGACTGTCATAACCTTCTCTCATCTGAGCAATCAGAAACATAAAAATGTGACACCATGCTTTCAGCAGTACAGGATTGTGTTGGTATCCTACTGTGGTGCCCCAAGTCATGGACTTTTCCACCAAAACTTGGCCAAAAACATCCCAATAGCCGGACTCGAAAGGAAAGTGCTTCAATCGCTGAGCATGGTCAGATCCAAGCTCTCTTAGGCGATCTCGAATTTGTTGCGGATTTTCCAGATTACCTGTAACATGCATTCGAAACTATCACATTAGACATGCATGGAATAATGTGTCTGGGCCCGGCCAACTACAAGCACCAAAAGGACAATCGAGAAATTCTAGCATAGTTAGGCCAACTCTTAGGCTAAAACTTGAGTACTTCTCACCAGCATACTTTTAGTGTACATAGCAGTAGGAGCAGTAGTAGCCTGGTCTAAAAGTTGTCTAAGGGCCTTTTCATAAAGATTAAAAATCGAAGATTAAAATAAATCTTTTTATGAAAACGACATTAAAATTCAGTTGCAGCTGTGAAGATTAAAAATATTAAAAATTTATAGTTTGATTGCAGCGTGAATTTTTAATCCAAAATAGTTTTCATAAAATAGATTAAACATGTGCTTTAGCATGCACGCTGGCTGGCAGTCAGCTGGACATGTTTTAATCCTGATTTTATGAAAACGACATTAAAATTTTTAATCTTTTCAAGCACGGATTCCCAAGCACGTTTTCGTCATTTTAATATTTTTAATCATCGCTGATTAAAAATTATGTGCAAAACATATAAATTTTTAATACGCGTGCGAAATCGAAGATTAAAAATATTAAAAAATTTTAACGCTTTATTCAAGCATTATAGGACCGTTATTTGGCCATATAAGTATTTTTTAATATTGATATATTGATATTGATATTTAATATTGATATATTGATATTTTTTAATATTAATATTTAATAAAAAAGGGCGCGGTGTGATTCGAAGTAAACCAAGTAGTGTAAAATGCGTGCAGGTGATTACTTTCCCAAAAAATTGCTAAATAAAGGAATCGCAAAAAATAAAGCCTAAAGAAAGCTATTTAAAAGTAAAAACAGTTTTTACGCTGAATATAAATAATCTCCAGTGTTTCACTTTTGTTTCAATATTGATATGGGTTCTCATTGGCTATTGCTCATTTTTTGAATCCTGCTGACCAGCTGATTGGTTTGGTTATTAGTTATAGAAAGAGTACATAATAGGAAGAGTATGCCAGTCTCCCTATTATGCCTTGGTGCTTGCGTCCATCCATAGCGATTTTTTGGTTTACGGTTTTGACTTGTTAGGGGGGTAGCTACATAGTCCTGATTTACTTTCTCATTTTTTAGAAACGTTGAATTTTGTCCCAAGATCACTTGCGAGTTTCACAGTCAACTTTTTTCAGTTTAAACAATATGTAGTATGCTTGTTCTTATGAAAACTGCCGTAAGACACTACGCTGCCAAAAAACTACCGTAATCTTTCCACACCAGTAAAATTTGTTCCCGCCATAGTCAGTAATTTGGGCAACGACTTAAGGTGGTAGTTACGTTTTCGAAGTTTTTGCAATAATTCAAAAGTTGCTTGATCGAACATAATCAAATTTAGCACAAACATTGCGAATGCAAATAGCAATATTTCAGCGAATTTTGACATTGATTCAAACTTTTACGGCTAATTTATAGCCCAAAAACTGGATTTTTTGTGTATTTTTTGAGGACTTACAAAATTGTATGCAAATTTTTGTGGCTCTCACACTGTTCAAAAACGCCATTCAAAAAAGGTCTAACCCATTTTATTTTAAGAATATTTTTAGCTAAAATATGACATATTTCTGTTAGTCGTTCTAGGCGATCTGTAACTTTGAAGTTTTTTTACCTCAATTCTGACTTCTCATGCCAATATCACAAAATACCAATAATCACTTGGCACCATAATTTATATACATATAGTCCCTTATGCATTTATTACACCCGCAAAATTTGGTTAGTCTATGTCACAGCAGCCAAGAGCATTGGCAGTGTTAATAAACCCCTTCAAAAATTGCAAATTTTCTTCAGTCTCCTGAAACGTCATTTTTTAATCTTTTGTCCGCCATTTTTTCAACGGGTTTTTCAAACTGTGCTTAATGTAATATTAGCTGGCCCCAATGAGGCCCTATTTAACTAAATTAAAAAATTTTAAATAATCCGTCATTTCTGAGCACAATGAGTGATTTCAGTTGAAGTAACAAATACCCTGTTCAGTTCATGAGAATGCAAAGAAAGCATACTTGACAGTAGCCAAACAAATTTGCCCTATACCTTTTTCGAATTGAGCGAAAAGGTTGATTATTTTTTTAGTTACAGCCTACCAAAGCCATAAAAACTGCCATTTCTTGACTTTTTAGCAAAATTTGAGCCGAACTTTTGCTCATTGTAAAACTATGCTAAATTATTACGTTTAGTTAAACATACCAGCACTTTCATAACACATCAACGTGCCTTTGGTATAAATAGTTTGACTGTATGCGGAATATTTTTACCACAGTGACGAAATAACGAAATACGAGAAAAAATGCAAAAATTTGAGCTGATAAGCTTCACCAAAATAGTTAGCGTGTACACTATGAGTAACATCGACTGTTGAAAAATTGTAATTTTGTAAAAAAGAAGTGGGTTAATAATATGCAAAAGATCGCGTGTAAATTGATTTAGTAATCGCTACAAAATAGAACTTTGAAAAAAGCTGCGAAAACGTTACTACCACCTTAAGGCCTATTCACACGAGGGCACATGATCGGGCGCACGAGCGGGCGTATGACCGGGCGCCTTTTATTTTCAGACTGCCTGCTGCATTATTTCACACAATGCAGTATGCAAGTGTGCGTGTGCGCCTGCTCATGCGCCACGGCGTGCGCCATGGCGTACGCCATGCAATGCGCCATGGCGTACGCCATGGAGCAAAATGCGCCCTCGTGTGAATAGGCCTTTGCGAACGCATGTAAGCGGACACGAAATGTTCTATACAGCGCTTTTGCCATGCGCTATACGCGATATTTGCGCTATCGAAGTTGCTATGTGCGCTATAGCGCTTTTTGGGAGTGCTATTTATGTTTTTCTAGAAAGCCACAGCTCACCGTTTACAAATTCGAATCACAGACGGTCTTTTGCATGAACTATGAAGTATAACTATATACCACCGCCCGGGTACTGAAACTGTACCTTTGATTTTGTTTAACCCTTTGCACCCAGAGGTTCTCTCTCTAGGCAGCCAGACTTCGACAGTTCCATTTATTCCTGTTGGGCCACAGCCCAACAGGTCTTTAATTTGATTCTGGTATCTTAACACAGTGCTAGCGATAATGTTTCAATGTGCGGAGTGTGTTTTACACGTCTTTTATCACAACGATAATGCCTTGTAATCCAGTGAGTTGCTGCTGTCGTGGTTGTTCAGAAGGTAAATCGAAAATGCAAAAATCTGACAAAAAGTAATCCACTAGGAATCGACTATCTCACCTCACGGTTACGGACCAACCAAGCTCACTACTCGGCTACTCAGTTCCGTGAAAAGATGATGCTTCACATTAATAATCATAGGTAATTCAATTTGAAATCGACAGTACAGTACTATTACCTGCTTCCAAAGTAAAGCAACAGCTACAGATTACAGACTAAGTTAAATTTACGAATGTAATTTCATTAGTAAACATGGAAATTCAATATGATTATTCTTCCCTTAATAACTTCATAACCTTCCACGTTTCAATTGCCAAAAGCTTTTGACTGAGATTTTGCAGTTTATTTGACTGCAAAAAAGACGCTTTATTGGGTACTATGTAATCTAAGGGGGAACAGTGTTGTGCTGGCCCAACAGGTTTACGATGGCCTCTGGCCAATGTACTTAAAATAAATGCTTGATGCTTACTGAATACCTTTGCCGAAAACTTAGCTTGTTTGGCCAATTCTCGAGCTACGTGCGTCGTAGAGAGCTCGCGAAAGACCATTTGATAGAAAATTTAATGATGAACAAAACATTTTCAGTCGATTAGAGGCCTAGGTCGCACCGTTTTTAGTTATATATAAAAAGCCTCAAAGCTGAAGTTAGTGAAAATTTTGCGCCATCACTCAGGCATGTACCTCACCCTAGAGTATTAAAAATTTGACTGCCGGAGCTACAATCAAACATAGGCCATAAAGAAATTACTACTTTTGCGATGAAAAAAAGTCATATTTTCACATCGCTTAATGAAGCATAGGCTTCGTTGTGTGGCAGCAGGACTAGAATTGGGCCACTAAATGCAAAGATCTGCAATTCCCGAAAAAACAATTCGAAGATCAATTGACTAGAATAACCTAACCAAGCTTTATAGTCCCAGATTGGGCATCAAACAATTAGTGGGGTGCCTGCGGTTCACAGTGCGCATGAAAGGGTTAAAGTACAAGCGGCAAAATAAAGGTCCTTTCCAAAATTTTACGCTTTTTATAGCAAAGTTTGTGCCACAGTTTGATTCATGCACTTCTAATTTTGCCCAAAGCGACACCGAGACCAAGGGAAAATCTGTGTTCAGAAGACTAAAAATCATAAATCTGATTTGAGTCTGTGACTGTGCGACTGTGTAACTTCTCTGAATTTCTTACAAATTCAGTTATATATTTTTGGAAATTTTAAGCAAAATTACATTTTAAAAATCTGCTTTTGATGTATATTGTGTAACCTACATATGTACACAATAGCTGTAGATGCACAACAGGTTATAGCTGACCTCTGGTCAGTATACTTAAAAATTGATGCTTAAAACTTACTCAGCATTCCTTACTACAATGTAATATTATGAGAAACTAGCGTAAAGTCAAAGCACCGACATTTTAGCTTTTTTTCTAGTGATTAATATTCCGTCGAATATTTCTTTCTAATATTTTTAATCGTGATTTTATGAAAACATGATTAAACACTTTTGATTAAACAGATGGGTGCACCCGACTGTGGGTTATATGCGTTATATGCATATAAGTGTTATATGCGCGCACGCTAAACGCGTATCAGCTAGGCAGGATTAAAAATATTAAAAATTCTATTCTTAATATTTTTAATATTTTTAATCTTGATTTTATGAAAACATGATTAAACACTTTTAATATTTTTAATATCGCTGATTAAATTTAATATTTTTAATCTTTTTATGAAAAGGCCCTAAGTAAAGTGAAAAATTGTAATGGAGCTGCCACCATTTCTCTTCACTGGTTTTATGTCACGGACACAAACAAGTATATATGTAGCAGCCCTCAACATAAAATAATTTGAGAAGAATGGTAGACATTTCTCTGTCGCAATATATAGTCCAACGGAATTCATATATGCAGCTGATTTATCAGTCAATTTTTGTTTTAAAAAAATTCCAAACTACCACCCAGCCTGCGAATTGCTAACTATAGTATTATTTTTTTTATCGGCAGAAACAATGCAAAAGTGACGCAAACTTACCTACAATCAGATCTAGTACGCGCACAAAACGCTCAGCATGCTTGCTGAACATTTCTGAGCTGAACGTTCCTTCCACAACAAGTGAATGTTTTGGGCTGCTGCGACTATTTTCGGCTGACGACGTCGACGGCTCGGGAAGGCCAGCTCGACTTGATCGTGGGCTACTTGCCGTCAGAGAGTAATAGAAAATTTTTCTAATCTGAAATATTACGCAAAAGACTAAACGAATATATAACTTAATCAAGTTTTGTATTCACAACGCTAAATTTAGCAGAGTATGAGGGGAAGTAACAATTTTACAGAAAAAATCAAGCTGCTCGTGTAAGTTATAACTCTTATACAATCATGTACATTTTTCAGTAGGGAAGACCAATATTTATTTGTGGTCTGATGCAAATTTTAATTTGGGTTTAAAAACATTTCGAGTCACAGCTCAGCAAAAGCTACATATCAACATCGATTTTGTATGTTTTCACATTTCTGTCTTCTGTTTTCCCCGAAAAAGCAGTAGCAATGAAAACTCAGCTAACATCTGATAGCTAATTTTGTAGAAGCTTTTGCGATAGCATTATATTTATATACCTCAGGAGACTTTGTTAGCACAGCAGTCAAAATGGTGGCGCCGGGCTCTGCGGATCCTTGCCTTCGCACCTGCTGCCATGACTTTCTCACCAACCGTATTTGCGATTCTGTCAACGAAAGGGTATTTTTGGCATTATTTTTCTTTTCCTTCGTTTTGGCTTTTGTCGTAAAACCGGCAGATGAATCAGAGCTAAGTGAATCACATTCTCTGTCTTTTGAAGCATTGTGGCCCATAATTTAATGAAGAGTAAAACGGCACAACTGAAAATTGTCACATTTACAACTAAAACATCAGGCATCGAACGAACATCAGAGCAAAAATAGGTACGTATAAGTGACTATATAATTTCATTATTGTTTATTCAATGGAGAAAAACAAATCCTTGAAATAGGACTATTTTTACATGTCGCCTTACCGGGACACAACCATATGACTTCATAAAGGTGATATAGTATATCGATAAAAACAAGGTGTAAGTGGGAGTCTGGGATTCGTATTTTTAAAATTATCAATGGGAATGTAAGTTGGGCAAGTAAGTATGTAGTAAGTGGTAAGTCTAGTGAAGCTTAAGTTGCATTTTCGTATAACTGCTTAACCTAACTGAAAGCTGAGGTTATGCAGCAGCTGCTATGCTTATGCTTGCAGATGACAGACTCAAAAATTTTAACTTTAGTTCTAGGAAGGCAATAAGATTAAACTAGCAAATTTTGAACCTCAACGGTTACGTTAGCCTAATATTTAACTTTAAGCTTCAGCAAAAACTTGAGTCTTGACCTCACCGTTACAGGTGAAGATAGCCTAACTTTATACAGATTAATATTTCTGATAAAACGGGCGCGCCAGAGCATGTTGGTCTTTTATAGCACACAGGTTTGAGCTACGCCTCTACTAAAGACGTCAACAATGAAATACGGCAACAAGTTAATAATCACGCATGTTCACATATTACTAAGCTAGAGACAGACGCACTCTACAGAAACATAAATGTAAGAAACTCGCAGTATGAACTTTTTGCTAATTATAAAGAGAAATCCTTTACTAATTTTTCCACATGTTTGTATCGTATATATACATATATGTACTTAGAAAGAGATTTGCCAAAACTGACTTATATTATTAAAACAGCTAAGGTCGGTTTAGGCATGCCTGTAGCAATTTGCAAGGTAATAAACCTAAGGCATCTTCTAAGTCACGGGGCATTATCACTAATGAATTTTTATACCACCACTTTTCGAATTTTGTTAAACTCAACAACGGTGAGAAACGGTAAACTTGAAGAAAAACTGTGTCCACTTGTAGCAACAGATTTTTTAAATAAAACCTATTAATTGAAATGAGAACTATTTCAGTTTTCATAAAGTCGAACCTGACCTGACCTAACCCGCCCAACTTGATCCGACACATATATACTACTGACACAATAATTAAGAAGATTATGAAATACTGATGCGATTTCAGTAAAATAATCCCAAATGCTACCAGTTTTCTGTTGAACGGATTAAGGTGGTAGTTACGTTTTCGCAGCTTTTTTCAAAGTTCTATTTTGTAGCAATTACTAAATCAATTTACAAGCGGTCTTTTGCATATTATTAATCCACTTATTTTTTACAAAATTACAATTTTCCAACAGTCGATGTTACTCATAATGTACACGCTAACTATTTTGGTGAAGCTTATCAGCTCAAATTTTTGCATTTTTTCTCGTATTTCGTTATTTCGTCACTGTGGTAAAAATATTCCTCATACAGTCAAGCAATTTATACCAAAGGCACGTTGATGTGTTGTGAAAGTGCTGGTATGCTTAACTAAACGTAATAATTTAGCATATTTTTACAATGAGCAAAAGTTCGCCTCAAATTTTGCTAAAAAGTCAAGAAACGGCAGTTTTTATGATTTTGGTAGGCTGTAACTAAAAAAATAAACAACATTTTCGCTCAATTCGAAAAAGGTATAGGGCAAATTTACTTGGCTACTGTCAAGTATGCTTTCTTTGCATTCTTATGAACTGAACAGGGTATTTGTTACTTCAACTGAAATCACTCATTGTGCTCAGAAATGACGGATTATTTAAAATTTTTTAATTTAGTTAAAGAGGGCCTCATTGGGGCCGGCTAATATGACATTAAGCACAGTTTGCCCGTACCCGTTGAAAAAATGGCGGACAAAAGATTAAAAAATGACGTTTCAGGAGACTGAAGAAAATTTGCAATTTTTGAAGGGGTTTTTTAACACGTGGCTGCTGTGACATATACTAACCAAATTTTGCGGGTATAATAAATGCATAAGGGACTATATGTAGGCAAATAATGGTGCCAGGTGATTATTGGTATTTTGTGATATTGGCATGAGAAGTCAGAATTGAGGTAAAAAAACTTCAAAGTTACAGATCGCCTAGAACGACTAACAGAAATATGTCATATTTTAGCTAAAAATATTCTTAAAATAAAATGGGTTAGACCTTTTTTGAATGGCGTTTTTGAGTATTGTAAGAGCCACAAAAATTTGCATTCAATTTTGTAAGTCCTCAAAAAATACACAAAAAATCCAGTTTTTGAGCTATAAATTAGCCGTAGAAGTTTGAATCAATGTCAAAATTCGCTGAAATATTATTATTTGCATTCGTAATGTTCGTGCCAAATTTGATTATGTTCGATCAAGTAACTTTTGAATTATTGCAAAAACTTCGAAAACGTAACTACCACCTTAAGTAAAACAGTAAGCATGCAGGTAACTGTGTTTTGCAATGCTGACTACTGATTAGTTGTGGTTAGTGCCTAGTGCGACTAATACAGTGAAATGCATAGAGGCTGTCTCTCGAGACTTAGTCCAGACAATGTCAAGATCTTGCATTAAGTTTTTAAAGACAAAGATCTCAGCACACCTATACTTTGTAAGTAATACGCGTAAAAACCTTCATTACGATATTCTCAAAATACTTATCAGTAAAAAACGAAGGCCACTCTTGGTTTTTCATCGAAAATCAAGACATACACTTCAGCTAGTTTACGGCTAGTGTATTATTTGTGCATTATTTCAAAATTTTATAAACAATTTGATGAATGTTGGCAAAAATATGCACGATCTCTAGCTGTTCCAACACATTTCAACAAGCTTATGTAAAATGATATAACCACAAAAAGTTTGCGAATTTAAGAAATCGACTATAATTCTTTGTAGAATGTGTTAGTTTTCACGCCTCTATAATACTTGCATGCTTCCGTACTCACTACTTCCCAAATATTGTTTAATGTTTAGTCGCAAAATAATCAGTGTATACTGTACTTGTTTATACACCGTGAACATATATGCAAATAGAGAGGGGTAGAGGGTGTATCCACCCCCCGCCCCTCAGGGGCGTCGGCAACCCCCCCCCCCTCAACCCCCCACCTCTCCCCTCTGATTGCAAGAAAAGTGTACCAAACTGAGTAAAAAAAATCGAGAAATTGCAAAAATTGTGGCTGCAGCAGCTAACAAAGTGCCCCAAACTGAGTTTAAAATCGAAAAATTGCCAATCAACCAATGCTCGGACCACCCCCCTCATAAAGCCTGAGGTCGCGGACCCCTCGTCGATTGCTCCCGTGCATCTCTGATCATGAACGCAATGGCGTGTAGCCAACAAAGAATTTAAAACAAATGTTTAGAATTGCAAAATGTAAACAGTGCTACTATATAGACTAAACTGCGCTAAGACTGCCTTTGAGTACAGCGTTTAACATTTGACATCTGAGACTAGATCTGCAGTTTTGAGTTCCTCTTAAGGTGGTAGTTCCAGAATCGCAGTTTTTTTACGTGAGGCTTTTTTCAAAGCTCTTTTTAGAACAAGTAAAGCAGGAATAAAATGGCTGCAATTTTTTGAAACAAGACTCAAAACTGTGTACTATCACGTTTTGATCACTGATGAAATTCAAAGTTAGGACTAGCTACTCCACTGGCTTACAGTTTAGTAAGCCAATGTGGTAGCTAGTCTTGACCATGGTATTTACACCAAATAAAAAATGCTCGGGGTGTTTTTTGGTGTAGTTTAAGAAAATTATACTTTCTTTACTCATAGTGTATAGATCTGTCAGAAAAACGTGTCACTGCGATTATGGAACTACAACCTTAAATCTTTAGCATATGCAAAAATGACCTGATATTTCGGAAACATGGTCTAAGACTAGTTTTGTTAAGGTGGCGCTCAGGGGAACCGACTTTGGCGTGTAATTTTTTTCACCGATATTTTTGACCATAATGTCTTAAAGGAAAGTTGTTCAAAATGAAAATAGCTTTCATTTCATGTGCACATTGGGATAAAAAATTTTTTTAAATTTTTTGGACAATTTTGTAGCCGTAGCAAAAAAATTTTTGTTTCCATATAAAATGATTACTCATATCATTGAAATATGCGGTTTCTTAGCTTTAAATTGATGTATTAAACTTAAGAATACGTTGAAGTTTTGCTGAGTTATTTAGCCGTGAAAATAGCAAATCCAAAATGAAAAACCTACAAAGCTGATAAATCTTCGAAAATGTCAAATTTTTGATTTAATTTCTTAAAAAATTGAGTATATATGGCTTTTTGTAACTTTTTCAACGGAAATATGCAGTCCTAGGAAAGGTCTAATTTTTGAAAAAGTGAAACGTGTGGCAAACCTTACATTTTTGCGTAGCGAAATCGACTACTTTTTTTGGACCTGCTGCCGTTGGGTCCCAGCTGCCGTTTGCAATTGAGTTGAAAATTTGCACAATGAAAGAAAGAATATAAATACAGACGTGAATGTTTTGCGATTTTCAAATTTTGGCCCGCAGCACTTTTTGTAGTCGCTCAAACACGACTGATTTTTGAAAAATCAATTTTTTGCAAAATCAAAAATAAAAATGAAAAATCGAAGATCAATAACGTCTAGATTTTTGAGAGATCTTTCTATTGATACCAAGATCATCAAAATCGGTTGAAGTTTCGCTGAGCTAGGTCAAAAACAAAATTAGTGTGAATAGGAAACTCGACATGGTCATAAGATTTGATACATTCACATTAAAGTGCTGAACTGTATTGTAAATAGGTTTTTTTGATGTCTCTTTGATATACAATTAAAGTGGTATTGCTATTTATTGCATGAGCTGAGTGCCAAACATGAGTTTTGTTGCTGAGCGCTACCTTAAGCGACGACAAGACTGCCTTTGGACTGACTTCATGCATTTCGCTGATAGCACTGCTATCTTACAAACCTTTAAACATGACTAAATTATACATTTGTAACGAAGGTACAGACAAAAATAGAAGGCAGAATAAATAGGAGGTCTTCACTCTTAACACAATTGGCTGGCTTGGCTCAAAATAAAGTCACACACTGTGCCGACTTGCTGAATTAAAATTCATAATAAAAATATAGATGTGATTAGCACAGAGTCTGCTATACGCTTAGAAGACGAGGTATATTGTATATATAGCCACAGACACTAGCAACCTTCGTGTACTATGTAAAGAAACATAAATCAGGTATTCACTGTTGACCTACGCATGTGCGAGGAAAAAGGAACAAGAAACTCCCATCACCTCTCCTTCTCTACGCAGTCTGGGTCTTCTGTGAGACTCCATTTAACCGTCAGCATATGCTAGCCAACTCAGAAAACCACAGTCGTCACTGACTGTAACTTGATCTATTTTATTTTCTCGCCAAATGGTAGAACTTAGCAAGAAGACTTGGGAAAACCATAGAAATGTCAATTCCTCTGTTTGATGTGCGATGTCATGGAACAGTAAGGAGCAAAAGAAGCGCAGAAGGAACTTGTAACTGAGACATTTTAAAAATGAAAAATGTAAGAGCCCGAGAATTATTTAAAGGGTAAAAGTATAATGGGTTCAATGTTTTTTGTGGGTTAAATATTTTGCGTTACGAATAAGTACACCATAATTCAGTTGAGACCAAAAGTTTGTGATGTGTATTTGTATTTATTATTAAGTTTATAGGTACATACATAAAAGTATCTGTACAGACATTCTTGTACAAAACTCAAGCCTAAAAAACTTCTGGGCAAATATTTAATTTCACTAGCGACATCTTATGTACGTTGAGAGTCTGCCTCACGGAGCAATTTTTAGACGAAAATATCCCACGCGTTCAAAAATTACATTACGCCCAACTGTTATCTGAACAAACATTTCCTGATAGTTTCCTGAAATCCTCTGATCGCAGGGTGCTCCTCTGATGCTACCCACATGGTCTCACATGCTATAATGCTAATAGGTTGAAAAAGAACAACTAAAGTCGGACATAAAAATAGTGACTGACAATAACTATATAAGATGATAAATTCATACGAATATCCGCCACACCAATAACCGTTGTCAATACAGACTAGATACACTGACTAAGTGACAATAATTATTATAAAAAGTAAAAATTTCATGACAGTATATATAATGACTAAGTATTTACTTGTCAGTGATACATTCAAATGTAACATATTCAGGAGCCCAAGTAACAAACGAAGTATGTAGTTCCTTCTAGAAAACCAGCCGTTGTAGAGACCTGGTAAAAATTGAAATTTTTGCGTTTTTGTCATTTTTGTAGGTAACTCATGGTTTAATGATTTCTGCGATTGTTACGTGTGAGATTTTTTGTTCACGATAAGTTGACACATACACACACACAGACTTGTATGAAACGCATAGACTATAGACTAATTGTAGCTGCATTATTTCACACAATGCAGTATGCAAGTGTGCGCCTGCTCCTGCGCCATGGCGTAGTGCGCCCTCGTGTGAATAGGCCTTTAAGCAGAGTTCGCAACTGGTCGGGTTGACCTCGGGTCGGGTCGGGTCGGTTCGAGATTTCTTGACCCGCAAGTTGTGCGGGCTAGTTCGGGTCAAAAATAATGGGTATGAATTCTAAATTTTGACATTGAATCGTCCTATTTTAACCATATCCTCAAGCTATTAGACTCGTAACAGAGTGACTACTAGACTGAAAGTTTGTGAAACACGTTAACAAATCAGAGTTAGCTGGCCAGCGCCCAGTTACACACAATATCCCTGAGCAGGAGATGAAGGTTTACTTGTAGTTTCCAAAAACTCAGCAGTCTATCTATACTGGGTAGACGACAGGTAGCCGCCCAATGCGGAAAAGGGGTGCTGTGAAGTGGATTGTTTCCCGGAACTAACACTGTTAGTTGTTACTAGTTGGTGTGACACCGTGACCCAATGAAATTAAGTGGTGATTTAGCCACTTCGAAAGTTGAGTTCACGCATATGTACTTAATTTTTACAGTAAAATAGTAAGCACCGTTTTCGAGCTCTTTGTTCTCTTTCGTTCGTCCGTTCTTAGTAGCCAAAATTATCTAACATTATTTTCTGCTCTTCACAGCACGTGTAAAATAACAACAAACAGAAAAAATTTACTAGAAAATCGCGATAGAAGTATAGTATAACAGCTTCATGGGAAGTCGGGTCAGGTTGGGTCAAAAAAGGTTCGACCCGTTGCAAACTCTCGTCTGAAGCACATGCTCCTGCCGCTCAAAAAAAACCAAAAATGTCCAACTGTTTTTTTGGTAACTTGAGAAGCAAAGCTAAGCAAATCAAATACTAATATCATACAGCGAAGAACCAAGTCTGTGAACAAATTGGTGGTAAAATTAGTGGAACATGGGTAACTACAAAAAATCTCTACGATTTATAAATTTACAGATTAATAGGGTTTCGACTTGAAGAGGTGTACAAATATTGCTTTGACATTTTGATGCTGAACTGGTTCATTCCAGCAGCGACCGTTCGGTTTGAATGAACAGCTGCTGTTTTTGTATAGATATAGACAGTGTCTTTTTGAAATGCATGCAGGTCTTGGACTTGGTTTGCCGGAAGTACATCAACATGACATGATGCTGCAGTACAACAACTTGCGCTTAAAAAAAGGCAGTGTATTCCCCAGTCGCCTGAAGTACATTCCTTTGCGCGGTTAGATAGTTAATTTACATCGGATACGCTGACTTATTTTAACTCTCTAGTCCCTTTAGTCCGATATGCCATTCCCAAGCTACGAACTAAAATCAGTCCAGTCCGCTTAAGGTTTAATCCGGTTTCTGTTTCTAAATTCAAATTGTTCAATTAGTTTAATTTGTACCTGAGTAAATAAAGTAGGTACCCACAGTACAATACTGGAACAATGAATGTCCAAAATTAATCATAGCATGATACACGAGAACCCCCCAAAATCTTCCGCAGACGCACTAGTTTATAGAAGCAGCAGTTTACTCAAACTTTTGTGAAGACATAAAACTGCTGCACACAACAGATCACACGTCACTTTAGAGTGGCGTTTATATCTATAATCGATAATATTGCTTCATGATCACCAACGCGATTACGACTTAGATAGAGCTTCCAAAATGTATGCTACCACGAAGCTGCTCCTGTTTCGCTAAATGAGTCATGCACTAATGCAAAACTCAAATGAGCCAGATTATGATTATTATGAAGCTTATAAAACCCTGTCGTTTATTTAGATGAACTTTAAATCAGGTTGAAGACTGTTACAACCATGGCCCAGTTGCTAGAAATTACGACTATCTGTATTACAACGGCGAAATGAGGATATTCGTAATAAATTTATATTGCTAACAGTTGTTACACTTGTTTTTAAGACTTGTAATTTGCAGCAATGGAACCCAGAAATAATAAACAACGTACACACGATGGCAAACAGACTGTTAATTTATATTAGTCAGAGATATTCTAGAGTGATGCTACGAGAAACAGGTCTATCAAATAGGAGAGCCTGAGGTTGCACCGTATACGTCATAGCAACATGCATACCTATAATAAAAAGTCTAGGCTTATGTATACAGCAAAATAAAGGAAGCAAACTTGAGTTTTCCACTGATAAAAAACGTCAGAGAACACTGACGCATCTAAAGGTCAACCGCTCCAATACTGGTACACGTAATCACGTATGACGTCATCAACGCAAATTTAGCAAATTTCATTAGGCGGAAAGTGTACTGTATACTATGATAAATATAAGAATAATAACAAGCACTTTTGTTGACGAGCGTAAATTTTTTTCTACATGACCACAGCAAGTATTATTTTACCGTATCGGTAAAATTAAGCGCGGCATGCCAGTTAATTTTATTTTGCAGTAGTTCTATGCATATGTAATACAAATTTTAATTTTGATCGAGTCTTGATCACAATTTTGTAAATGGCTCAGGAACTCAAAACTACTTGAATTATGCGGAAAACGAACTTTCTGTTGAGTGATAACGTTCGACGTACATAGGTGTCGATACATACAGTTTGCGTTTAAACTCGATTACTTGGTTACTGGATACTCGGCTTTTTTGCGGAAATGTGGTACCTGAACTATATTTTCAAATGTAGTGAAAGCTTAAGTCACTATGTGAGCGTTACCCTCCTGCAATGAACTCGGAGCATTGCTGAAAAAGCTATATTATAACGTACCCGTGTCAGCTCAGATCCGATTGACTGGTATTTTCGTGATGCTACACGTAGCTGACAGCTGCCTTGTCACTCACACAGTCACACAACTTATACACAGTATATATATATAATAATTGGGGCTGGGTGGCACTCGGTAAAATTTTAAGTCACATGCATGCTACAACTGTAATATTTTCGCGATTTCTTACGTTTTGCAGATGCCACAAGATACAGTTCTTGTTTTATTTAGTAATAGCATTTCTTCAAACTAGTCGCATTAAGATCGTCGCAAGGATGCGTCTGCTGCTACATACCTGTGTCGACTACCTATTTGTCGATGTGTCGGTATATATTTACGTTTTTGTTCTTTTGTACCTCTTGCTATGTACGTAAAACTTTCATCTTGTCTCGAAAAAAGTTGGCTATGGCACTTCGCCATCTATTAACTACACAGTACATTTCTAATTTCTTCCAACACAATTCATGCAGTTCACTTACGTTTACGTTGTCAAATTTGACTGCAGTCCACGCACACACTCAAAAACACGCACACATACTACACACACACATAACGCATGCATCAGCAGACAAGCAGCTATCAGCAGTGCAATTCAATGCACTGAAACTGAGCATGATTTACATGCATTTTCAGTTTCAGTGCATTGACTGAATTTAGTATGCACGGCCGCTGAGGCGGCCGCGCAAAAAGCAAGTGCGCTACTCAGCTCAGCTAGGCAACAACGAGTTACCTATCACTAAGAGATCCTCTACTCTACGCAAAGAAATAAAAATTCTCTAGCCTAGGAAAATGGACCCTTCATTCGACACTGAGAGTATATATTCTACGCATTCCAACCAAAAGACCCCCTACTACAGACAAGCGAGCCTTTATTACAAGCATACGACTGCGTCCGTTGCACAACAAGGCATAAACGTTCTAGACAAAAACCTGTTCAGTGCAACAGACATCTAACAGCAGAATACCTTTCGACCTGTGACAAAAATAAACAAGCCCAACCTGCGGCAAAACCTTCAGTAAGTATTAAGAATTATGTTCAAGTAAGCTGACCAGCAGGTCAGCTAAAACCTGTTGTGCAGTAGATAATTATCTTATTGTAAAATGTGTATGCAAAAGTTCAATGCGTTTTTATGCAATCTTACAATAAGTTGTTTATGCAAAAACTGGAAGTATGTAGTTTAAATTATCTTACAACAAATTATGTAGGAATGGGTTGTTTTGATGAGTGAGAAGTGTATTCATTCTTTCATGACCAAAAATGACTACAGTTCGCAGCAAATATATGTAAGATGCTGCCAACAAAATTATCTGGTCAAATGTTGGTACTATCAGCAATGTGACACACGCGCACTATGTGACACACATGAACTAAACAAACGCACATTGACATTTTTCCAGCTTACAGTGTAACTTTTGCACTAGACAATGATGTGACGCTCGCGCAGTAGCTCTAATATGCAAAGCAAACTAACGCACAGACGTACATTGCACTACAAGCCCAGTGTATTCCGCCAGAAATCAAAATTAGAGACCTGTTGTGCTGTGGCACAACAGGAAAAATACCGGATTCCTTATCTAAGACCCCAATTACCCCTATATAAACATGAAACAAGGGTTGGAAATGGGACGCGACTGAGAAGACAAAAATGGAACCAGTGCTCTTTTCATGATTTAGAACGTGTACATACCTACTTAACCTCTACCCCACGTAGACTAGACAAACATTTTAATTTACAACTAAACGTGGTAGTTCCATAATCGGAACTCCCAATCGTAATTTTTCAGACAGATCTATAAACTATGCGTAAAGAGACAATTATTTTATAAAAACCACAGCAAAAACTGCCCAGAGCATTTTTTATTTGGTGTACAATTCAAATGTTGACTAGCTACCACATTGGCTTACTGAATTGCAAGTCAATGGAGTAGCTAAGCTTAACTGGGGATTTTATCAATGATTAAAAAATTAAAGCAAATAGTTTCAAGTCTTGTTTCTAAAAATTACATATATTTCTACTTTGCCTGTTGTTTTGAAAGAGTCTTGAAAACGAGTCCAAGGGCGGTTCCCCCTTTTGGTCGGCAGCAGCTAGATGACAAAAATTACCTGCCTCACCGCAAAAATTATTTGCAAAAACCGAAAAATCGTTAGCTTCTGGGTGCTGCTGCAACCAGACACCTGCTTTATATGTTTTGCAATGACTTTCTCATCAATTTGAGGATTAGCAGTGTCCATGATAGACACTGCTTGTTCACGCTTCAACTCTGATGACTTCTTGTGTAGCTTTATTTTGTGACTGGTCCTTCAGACCAAGAGTACATAATAGCGTCTCATTCTATATAGAAGAAGAGTGAGACACTCGCCAGCCTGCCTGTGTTCTAGCACAGGCAGATGCGCTGGTCGTTTTCAGGCTACATGTTGACATTCTATGCAACATGTGACTGGCCAATCAGAAGCGAGCTTCTATTATCTGATTGGCAGACGCCTGTGCACGTGCTCCAATCATAAAACGGGATAGGGATAAAGGTTAATAACTCATTATTTATTCATAGTCTGCTTGTAAAAACATTAAAAAAGGGTTGCAAATACCTTTGGGATATTTTGGCAAACTTTCAGCGAAATAGATTGAGAAACTTTTAAGAAATTCAGAAAAGTTTATATCTCAAAAGTTTCTCAATCAATTTCGCTGAAAGTTTGCCAAAATATCCCTAGGGGTATTTACAAACCTTTTTTAATGTTTTTGCAAGCAGAGTATGAATAAATAATGAGTTATTACGTTTTTATCCCTATCTTAATGCTTATCAACGCATCAGCGATTATATACTAAAGTGTGTTACGCAGGGAATCTACGCGCTGATGGCCAGTCACATGTTGCATAGAATGTCAACATGTAGCCTGAAAACGACCAGCGCATCTGCCTGTGCTAGAATACAGGCAGGCTGGAGAGTGTCTCACTCTTCTTCTATATAGAGTGAGAAGCTATTATGTACTCTTGTTCAGACTAATCCGAAGGTTTGTAGTCCAAATGACATCCGCTATGACGCTAGATTGCACAGTATCTTTTTGACTACGTTGATTCGCGAGAAGAGATTAAAGTGACACGTTTACATGTGTCCCTGTTAATAGGGATGGAAGCCTCGGTTTTTTGACGAGACTGTGACGAGACTGTGAAACCGAGCCTACCGAGACAGACACCAAATTCCGAGACCGCAAAAACCAATGCTACCAGGTCCTTTTTTGACATTTATATACCCATCGTTTTCATGACTTCTTACAATTTTGTACGAAAAATTGCAAGACCTCAGTCAGACACGTGCTATATTGATAACAGCACAACAATTTCGGGTATCAGTTCAAGGTCAAGCCCAGCCAAATTTGAGTTGGCACAAGATAACGTTTCACAAATAACTGTTGATGGCGGCAAAAGTCATTGATGATATTATGAATACACGACTTTTATTTAGTTTGTTTTATCCAAGTCTCATTTTTATTACTTGCACTCATACTTCCAATTTAGTAATTTTTGGTAAAAAAATTGTAAAAATTGATCTCATAACTAGTCTGGAACGTATTCTAGAAAGATCCGCATCCGCATCCCCGCGGATGTCAGGAGTCGACATCCGCATCCGCGGATGTCAAAACAGTCACATCCGCGACACTTTTATCCCCCGGGAGAGGGACTGAATTCTGGTTGGGGATATCACCCCCTCATCACCTCATATATATCAAAATATCACATGAAATATCACGTCACATTTAAGTCGGCAACGCAAACTAATTTTTTGAAAATCTAAATCTAAATCTAAATCTCACCTGCCAGCCAACTAAGTAGCGATCAACGCTTTGATGTCACTATTAACGCCACGGTGTACTCATACTGATACCGCAACAATGCGCGAAATCGCAGGAACAACTAAAAATATTTTGAAGCTGCACCCACCCCGTTTTCGAAATTTTAGAACCGCCCCTGAAAACGACCTCATAAAAAACTGTGATTTTGGAACTACCACCTTAAATACGCGATATAGACTTTTTGTGCAATTACATGTCTTGTGTCAATAGATGACAATCAGCAGCGGATCTAGGGGGCAGCGGGCAAAAAAATTCAAGTTTTAATAAATTTTCTTGAAGTTTTTATTCTCGGATTATAAAAAACCAGAGGGGTCCGTTGAGTATATATATATATATACTTTTTCGCTTAGGTAATGAAAAAATTCTAGGTAAGCACCTCCGTCCTCCTACACTCTTTTTGTTGCACACAACTGAATAAGTCACTAGCAAAAGTAAACAAATGAATGAGGCCCCTTCCGTAATCTTCACTGCCGGTCCATGTTATGTATTGCTGTCATTCTAGTTTGTCTATTGAATTCCTGACTTAGACCTGATTACGTTACCTGGCGTCTAGGTTGTACACGTGAACCACCTAAAATTACCGGATTGGGTATCATTAACTAGGTGATCAGAGAACAAAAAAACTGCCTAAGCCTGAACCTAACCTAAGGGCACATAAGGCAAACCTGAAAATGTGCAACCGTCACAACTCACACCCGTCATACAACAGATACAAAGAAGCTTCCGATTGCCCACTTCAAGAATTATGACAAAAGTACAAAAAAATACCAAAATATCCGACTGGGTAATCCACTTATTAATGATGATGTGTGTGTCATTAATGCCACTGAAGACTACTCTGGATTCGTCTAGAAGTAAAACCTTCTACAATCTTTTACCAGTGTTTTGTATGTGAGCTGGTCAGGCTATCAGTCAGCTAGCTTCTTTTATTAGAGCTAGCTTTTTTACGGTACTGCAAGGCCAAAACGTCAAGATACAGTTTTTTGTCTGTGTTTTTTATTTTGGTTTCCAAATTACTAGCTTTTCTATTAACCTACACTTATGTACTTCTTGTCACCGACATTGACACAGTCGATTCCAGCGACCTATTTCTGGTGTATTGGCTAGACTAGGAGACCAAATAAACGTACAAAATACAAGACTGCAATCGCAATTATAGTGAGTCTGCATTGGAATCGTTTTAGACACAAATATGAGCAGGTGTGAACTAGGTTGAAGCTGTAGGTGTAGGCCATGGTGTGAATTTATGCGCCATTATTGTAGGAGCCAATTACATGTCTTTTAAAAACATTAGGCCCGGTTCCCACTGGGCAGAAATAAGAAATAAGAATTAAGAAATAAGAAATAGAAATAAGAAATAATGGGCAGAAATAAGAAATAAGAAACAAGAAATAAAGCCTTATGCGTTCACAGTGCAGAAATAAGAAATAAGCCCATTTCAAGCTGGTATTTGATTGGCTGGAGGTAAATCTAGGCGGGATTTTGAAAGTACGTACGCAGCAGAACGTACGTACAGAGCGATATTTGAATTGTCCAATCAGCAGAAAGGAAGGCGTGGCTTAGCGTCGCAAGCTCCAACCAACGCTTCTGATTGGCTAACTCCTTATTTCTTATTTCTTAAGTTAAAATGATTTTAACTTCATATTTTAGAAATAAGGTTTGTTATTTCTGAAATAACAAAAGCTTATTTCTGCAGTGGGAATGCCCTTGTATTTCTGAAATAAGGCCTTATTTCTTATTTCTGGTTACTTATTTCTTGTTTCTGTCCAGTGGGAACCGGCCCTTATGAATGCACATTGCCTAAACACAATGAGATGTTGGTTTCTGCAGCAATTTTATTAATTACTCATTCAAAAATCCATTTGAAAGAAGATCAGCTAATGCTGACAGAAATATCTTAAAAACTACCAATAGTACTAATTTCATTGAAACGGAACGTTTTTTATGCATTGCAATTTATTCATAGAAAATTCAAAATGTTTTTTTGGTTTGGTCAATCTTTGGCCATGAAATGCTAATTTACAATACATACCTTCAATTGACCAAATTTACTAAAAAAAACTAACAGAATTCATGACACGTTGTCCGGCGTTTGTTTTCATTGACCCATGTATGTTCATATCCAGGATGGTCTCAGGGTTGGGTAAGGGCAGACGCGACCGAAATTTTTTTCGACTGAAATTTCACACAAATGTCTTGGTTTTTATCACCCGAGCAAAAAATATTCGTTCGTTTCCAATTGAAAAAAAATCGGCTTTCTTCAAATTGTTTCTTGGGGCTGCCACTTCTAGAGCTGCAACTCTGGTTTACTTTTCTTTGGTTTTATTTTTCATAAATTTGTACTGTTTGTTTTCTTTCAGCTAATTTATCGTTGCAAAAAGACATCCATTTACTGCATTAATGTCAGAACAAAAAATATTTAATTACAAAAACGGTTTACTGACAAATTCAAATAAAAACAAAAAACCATACGTTACATTACATAGTTTAAAAAGTTGTGACATTGGTATCTAATTATCTCTTAATTAGAAGTCCAGAGCGCTAACCACTACATAGACTAGTGTCGGAACGGAAGTGTATCGACACCAATCAAACAAGCAGGCCCCAAAAGGGGGCAAGCTTCCTTCGCCGAGTGATTGCAAATTCTGCTTATGTTACCCAAAATATTTCTGCTTCACCTTTGTTTTTATGCATTTCCATGTACAGAAAGCAATAATACCTGTGTAAATAAGATGTAGCATCATAATCCATGTATGTAGCATGTAACAAACTTGTCGAAGTCGCAGACATGTAGCAGTCGTTCGAGCGCAACGGAGGTGTTCTGACTTTCGTTTTTTACGACTGTTGCAAATCGGTATGCCGAAAGTCAATGATTATTCTAATAGATCCGCTAGCCCGGTTTGCTCAATAAGTAATGTGCCGTGCAGCTACTAGTACTAACCCACTGGTTTTTAAACAGAATTTGGTAGTCCAATTCCGTCACGGAGCTGCGTGTTTTGCATTTTGTGGCAGTTGGAGGTACTGAAATTCGCCAAACTGCTATTTAAGTGATTTTGTATCTGAACAGCGATGTGCCTGCCTACCCTTGTAGTGAAAAGTAACACTAGAAATTTGACCTGCCTGTAATAATGCTGGGATCCAAAATTCGACGGCTAACCCTCAGATTTGTGGACCGATATTTTGGAAGCAGCAAAACAAATTCTTAACAAAAATTGTAAAGAAACTATAGTTGGCGGCAGAAAAAGCAGGTTATAAGTTTGTAAACATATGTACAAGACGAAAGCAGCTACGTCATTGTGACGCGAGAAACTTAGCTGGTTGTTCATTTTCAGAATCACACTAAAACAAGAGGAATGCCCATGGTTGAGTTTCAGAGGAATGAGCTGCATTTACAGCCACAAATCCGCTATGGCGTATAGACTATTTAATGACATAGAACAGTAAATATACAAACCAAACAATTCATGGGACACAACATTAACAAATTTGAAGTTATATAACGCCCAGTTTGTTTACACTGATTGTCTAAAAAATGGACATGTAATTACTCGCTTCTACTTCAGCTGAGCACTAACACAATTTGTAAAGCTTTAGTTTAAGTATCAATTCCAATCTCCATTAAACATGTTTTATAATACTGAATTTAAAACTATATTTGTGCAAACACACAATTAGAACTGAACAGATAGCTCGGATCACACATTGCGGACATATGTTTCATGAAACAGCATTAGTGGGAATGCTTAGATGCAGTGCACTTGTGTCGCGTTCGATACTGCTGGTTGTTACATCGGCTTTACTAGAGCCTTTTCTGGAGCCTGGAGGATCTTTTTTGCGCACAGTTCCCCAGCGTTGTCTTACAGATTGTCTGCGTTCTGATTCATAGCCTTCCTTGACCTTCGATACTACAAATGTGATAACTTTGATCCATGCCTGAGTTAAGGTAACATTCCGCTGCGTACCCACGGAAGCTCCCCAAGTGAGCGATTTTTCAACCATGATTTCACCAAAAACATCCCAAAATTTCCCCAAAATAGCATTCTCGCCCACCAGTCGTAAATGCATTTTGCCTAGATCCAGCAGTTTTGTTTCCACATCAACCCGTGTGTCCAAATTGGAAATAACCAAGTCAAAAACTTCAGTAAAACGCTGTGAATGACTGAGAAATAGACTTGAATCAAATAGTTTGGAAGAACAACTGCTACGGCGAGGGTTGGCATGTGGATTGGAAGGCAACTCAAGTACATTTGCTGGATTAGGATCTCCCTCACGTTCCTGAAATTAATTTTAAATATAAAATAAACAAATTCAAGTCTTGTGCTCAAATTATTATTATAAAATTAAGTAAATTGTATTCAATTATATAAGCATTCAATGTATGTATCATAAATAAGTAAAATGCTAAAAAATCTTTTAAGGTTACAATGCATCGTTACACAAAATATTGTTTAAGGGGGTAGTGTCGCGAAAGCAATCGACTTTGCGTGGCTGTAAAGCTTGTTCAGTAAAACGTTTGAAACTGTTCTTCCAATATTTTCAAAGTATATGTTGAGGCAAATAATTTTGCCAAGTTTCAGCAAAACTGGTCCAGCATACAGTTTGCAGTGGAGTCGCAAATTCGAAAAAACGACGTTTAAAAACATATTCACATTCGATAATTTCGTCACAATGTTATCAATTTGTTTGTTTAATTTGTTTATACAGGCTTAAGGTGGTAGTTACGTTTTCGACAGTTTTTATAACGTGCTATAACTTTTGATTGACTCAATGAATTTAATAGCTGTCTTTTCCACGTTAAAGAACTTGACTGAAACTACACTTATGCACATTATCTAGCTTAAATCTGTAACGAGCTAGTCAGCAGACACTGTCAAAGTAGTCAAATTTCGTAAATTTTTGCATTTTTCTTGTTTTGCTTGTAAAATTGACAATGTAACTCCAACTAATTTCATTCTTTACACCAACATAGCCAATAACAGGATTAATTTTAATGCTTAGTTTGGTGCGTTTATATGATGCAGAAAAGAAGTTACGGACCTTTAATTTTGAATTTTTTCGAACTTTGAAAAATATACGAATTTTTGAATCTAATTTTTTCACGAAATAATAGTTTCAAGCTATTTTAGCTAGCATTTATCTCATAATAAATTATAGTTTCTTAAATTAATATGCGTACTATAAATAACTGATTGAAAATTAATCGTAAGTTGTCAAGTTTTACTCATGCAAAACTGTTGAAAACGTTACTACCACCTTAAAGCACATATGCTGTAGTTTATGCACACCAAATTTAGTGCATATCGCTTCAGTATCTGCTTAGTTACACTTTTTGAACTGTGAAAACCGTCGTGAACTGTGAAGCATTCACAGAAATAATGAGAAATTGTGAGAAATCTAGAAGCTTAGTTTGAAATCTAAAGAAAAAGAAAAACGTACCTTTATTCGTCTTTTTTCTTATTTGTTGAAAAAATTGTGAGTCGACACGTTATGTGTATTTCACAAGCTGGCCAATCTGACATCACGCTAGTTTTGCTAATATTTTATGTCCCTTTTGTGTGATGTCTGGCTTACAAATGGCGATTGGTCAAAGAATTTGCCAAAGTCGGTTGTCTTAGGTCACGAAATGATTATTTGGTACCATACGGCATTGTACTAGTTGCTCAGTGAACATAAAATTTCAAAGCAAAAAGCCCTCTTTTTGCAAACTAAGAGCAAAACTGCTTTGGCGACACTACCACCTTAACGACAATATTAAACTACCGTGCTTATTGCCGAATCTGCTGCCGTAGTACTGTCATCCTCAGCATCTATGATACTATTTCTTGGCGAATTCGTTTGTCCGGATGTAAAATGACTAAAAATTTGCTTGATCTCTGGAGCTTTAGCAAAAATAGCCAACAAAATAGTCCGTCCCGGCTCGTTTGCGCCTTGTCGTCTAGCAGTTCGCCAGGATCGCTTTACTAAGCGGATTTCCACACTAGATAAACCAATAGGGTGCGGTTCATTTGTGGCAGATGCTGCTGAGCTTCGCACGGAGCCGCCTCTATTAGACCTGGATGATTCTGTGTACGAAGCTCTCCGAACAATCATTCCTGAAGATCCTTTGGTAGTCTTCCCAGCAACAGAATCACCGGCTGTCTGCGATGCATCTCCTCCGCTCACTCCTTTCTGACTCTGATTCGCACCCATTTATCGACGAGTGACGCCTAAACAAGGCTATTATATTGTCTCAAGTCGGAAACAATCGTGGATAAACTATAATGGCACATAATGAACTCACTACACATATATAGAATAGAGAATGGACCTAGAAGGCATATAACATATGTCACAGATATTTCCACAGATAGTAAACTATGTATTAACCGGCCACTTTAAGTAAACTAAATATGTATAAGGAAGATTTTTTCAAAAGTCATAAATGCCTTTATTTGCAATGTTTTAGAAAATCTATATTAAATACTTTTGCCGAAAATTTGTTCTATTTTAAAAATACGGTTATAAAGCTATTAGTCACTTTACAATCATTAACATATTGCCACACTCGTGGTATTGTTTTTGCATATTTTTTAAAACTGTTAACTATACAATTCGCTTCAGAAAAAATAAATGAAAAATCTGAAAGCTCCAGTTTGAAAATATTTAAAATATTTCGCAATCTATCGCTTTGATCACGTCTAATGGTTCGAAAATATTTAAAATATTTCGCAATCTATCGCTTTGATCACGTCTAATGGTTCAATTTCTTGACCTGTAACTTGGCAATGAAGTGGTTTATTCAAATTAATTGAACATCAACTCAAGTCCGATTCACAAAGGTGATTTTGCTAAACCTGGGTTCTACATAAATTTTGCACGGTTTGCAAATATGTTCGATACAAACTTGCACATACTGTCTAATTCGTTACGATTCAATTCAGTCTAGTTTCATAAACTTTGGTCTCAAACCTACAGGGGGAAAGATTCTGTTTAGAAAGAATTTTAGCAAGCTAAAACCAAGGTTTAAAGAATTTGACCACTGGTGGGACGCAGTCTAACCAAGCGCTTTGGTTATAACGTCTCTGATAATATAAATAAATACTTGAAAAAACTGCCTGTACTTCGGCCTGTGACATATTAGGGATCGACCGGATATCCGGATCCGGATCCAACCAAACCTTCCGGATCCGGATCCAGTATCAAATTGGCACCTCTTGACGACAACTAATTGTTCCAAGGGTCCCCCCTTTGGTTTTTTAGTGAAATTTTTCCGTTATTCCCAGTTTTAAAAAATAATAAACTTTTTTGATTTTTTATTCTGATTTCTCTGAAAATCGTGCTAGATGCCTTTACAATATATGAAACTGTTCAAATGATTAACTTTTCCCGGCTAAAAACATTTCTGCTGCGTCTCCAATGGACAACGTTTGGCCCCAAAATAAAAATTTTCTCCCGTTTTTTTAGAGGCTGCCCCTGCAACTTTACGGTTTAATAATTATAAGTCTTCTTCTTCAAACCTTATCAATATCGCTATACCAGTATATTACTTGTGCAGTTTCCGTTTGTTTAATGTACTGTCTAATTTGTCGTTTTGCCTGCTTTAGTGTAACACGAACAACAGTAGATTTCAACGTAGTAATACAAAATGTATGTACTGCTAAGTTCACGTTCCCTTTGAGTGGCGAACTGGTAACTCCCGTCGGCTGTGCTATTGTGGAAGTATTTTAACTTTCGTGACAAACCGATCTGTCTGTGATTTGCTGAATCACTAAAACATAAGTCATAAATGCAAACCAAAAAAGTGTGTATATATATATTTATGTCAAGTTAGACGAAAAAAATGTCAACATTTTTTCACTTTTGAAAAAAATTTGTATATATGCCTCAGACTACTATGCGGATCCGGCAGAAATTTTGGATCCGCTCGATCCCTAATATATATATTATATATATATATATATATATATATATATATATATATATATATATATATATATATATTATATATATATATTATATATATTACAAGACTAGTGCGTCTAGTTTAGACTAGTTAGACTAGATCTACAACGTAAGGTCACGCAGTGTTTAACGTTAAAATTTATTTAGAAAAAAATTCAAATTTAAGTTCAAGTTGACTTGCAATGCGATTTGATCGCATATGAGGTGATTACAGGTAGTCAATCAAAGGGGAAAATTCCAGGAGCCATAACTTTTCATATGGTAGTGGCACCGACGTGAAATTTTTTTTAAATGCTAGCGCTTGTCAAGAGCTATCGATTGATAGGTCGCACAATGCCGTAAAATGCAAACCAACGTTCCGTATTAATTAATAATAAGCGCTGATCGAACGTTGCGTCCGTCAACGTCAAGTAAGGTGTCATTCGAAAGTGGCTGAAGTTCTGAGTAGAATGCTGTCAATTTCATGTTTCTAAGTCAACGTTGAAGCAAGCTATAACGATTTCAATTTTTCCGATCTTTTGTTCAATACGCATATGGTGTGAGTAGTCGCGGAGGAATTTTTTCGAACAAAATGTTTTCGAAAAAGAACTTTCGGCCATAACTTTTTTCAGGGACCACATAAAAGGTTCTAGTTTTCACTATTAGATATGGCAGAAGAAGGGCTTTTATTTGATACCAAAAAAGCTATACGTTAACGCTGACTTATATACCAAAAAACGCAAAACAAAATTTTAGAAAATAAATTTCAAATTTAGACCCATATTTCCGGCTCCATGGTCACTGATGGAGTGAAAACTGTTTTGTGTAAGGATCACAGTTATATGGCTGACTTCATGAAAGCATTATCTTTGTTACATCAATGGTAACACGAACGTTGCGTAACATTTTTGAAAAATACTAAGTTTACGTAAAAACTTTTTACGCCATAACTTTTTTTAGCTAACTGGTAAAAAGTTATAGTTTTCGGCATCAGTTAGGATATAAGAACACCTTTGATTTGACAGCATAAAAAGTATAGGTTACCGCTGACTTATGTGCTGAAAAACGTAGGATTAGTTTTGACAATAAAATAACTCCAACTTTATTGACCCGGAACCAGAGAACCAGGGCATGTCCAGCACAATGTAAACTTGTTTCAAGATTGAAACATCTAAGCCAACCCTTCCAGAGCCACCTCACCCTATTATTATAATTATCACAAAACATAGGATAGTGTTTAAATATACTAACAAGTCTAGTGCGTCTAGTTTAGACTAGTTCGACCACGTATATATCTAATTTAAGTCTATTTATGTTAAATTATTTGAAAAATGAGCAAAAAAACTGAATTTTTGCCTAAATTCAATTGTTTTGGGATTTGATCACCCATGGTGTGATCTGTTGTACAATCAGCCCCTTTTATGAAATTTTTCAGGGGCCATAACTTTTCATACGGAAGTGGGAGAATAATAATTTTAACGTCATTTGAGAGGAAATTGTTAGAGCTTTCAAATGATGGGTGACATGGCCTTTAACTTGACGTTAAGCTTGCGTCATAATTTAGAATTGGAAAATTAAACGTTTAAACGTGAATAGTATACGTCAAGTAAGGTATCATTCAAAAGCGCCTAGTGTTCTGAGTTGAAAGGCGTCAATTTTATGTTTTTACGTTAACGTTGAGGCAAGTTATGACGGTCTAAATATTTGAGAATTAAATGACACTATAGTATCATCTTACATTCGTCGTAGTAGATGTTCGACCCCGAAAATGTCAGTATGAAATTTTTTTATTTTTTTCAAACCGGTTTAGCGGTTAAACGGTTTCCTTTACGAACTGACGTTGAATAGAAAAAATTTTGGCCACGCTGTCGGCTATATGATAACGTAAAAATGACGTTTCTGTGTTGAGCCGATCCTGAGTTATTATCGTAATTATTTTTTAGCAAGAAAGTTTATATAGTATAGTAAGGTAATTAAACATACTAATTAAACATACTAATTATATATTATATATAACATTTTAGATAGAAGTTAAAAAGGGTTAAAATTGTCTTAAGGTGGCGCTCTGAATAACCGATTTTGGGCGATAAAATTTTTCACGTGAGTTTTCGTTAATTAACTCAAGAAAAAAAGTTGTTCTAAATTCAATAAACTCTCATTTGATGTATATAACGTCAAACTTTGTTCAACTTGAAATTTTAACATAATTTTTAATGGGAAAAAATATTTAAATCGATATACCAAAAAATTCTATATGGCTTGTGGTACTTTTTGACACAGTTCTAAGTAGCTAATTGCTAGTTGCAACTTTTCAAAAAGTCGTTTGTATAGGCAAACGTTTCTAAAAACACTTCCAAAATACGTTGAACAACATTGACAAAAATACACTATTTTTCAAACTAATTTTTCGTTAGCTACTTTTTGGCTTCTGAAACTTTTCTCAACGGATTTTAGTACAGAAAAATTAGCTCTATTTTTTGGAAAATATGTATGTGTAGGCAAACTTCAGGTTTCTGAAATTGGGATATAGCGGACATTTTTTTAAGATTACTGTCAGCTGCGAAAACCGATCCGCATGAAACTTTGTAGACTGTTAGAGCAGATGTATATGGAGGCGCCGAACTTCTTGAATTGTAATTATTATGATTTGGCTCAATATGATAAGCTTTTTAAAATGTCACCTTTGATAGAGATTAAAGTAACTAAAAAGTTATCGCCGGTAATGAAATTTCGACAAAATGGCACCTCGGCAAGATATTTGTCTTTGATTTAAGCTATAGATTGTTAAATTTGGTTGAGACACCATTGAGCTCCGTCATTTCACAATTTAGTTAAATTTTTCAAAATTTCAATTTTGATGCAGTCATAAAATTTGCTAAAATGTTCCGAGACTCATCAAACTTTGCAAAAATGCTTGCCTGGGCCCGGTTTCATAAAAAAGCACTAATAACTAATAACTAATAACTAATTATTAGTTATTAGTCCGCTAATATTAGTAGCCTAATATTGCGTTTCATAAAACTTAGCTGCATTCAAATATTAGTTATTAGTACTAATGCACTAATATTTGAATGCAGCGGCCAGCTAAACTGCTCGCTGCCCAACAGCAGGCTGATCCGTGCGTGCGCTTTGCACACACACTTGTGTGTGTGTTTGTGTGTGTGTTCACTACCTCTGTTCATTTTGAATTGATTTCATTTTTATTAGCTATTAACGTGATTATTGTTGCTAATTAATTGCTTTTTTGTGTCACATTATTCGTATCAACAAGTTAACATCATTTTTGGTTCCATGTTATGTTTGATGCTGCTACATTAACCAAGTTCATAGTTTTTACACAGTTTATAAAAATTGGGAGTCACAAGACGATCCGTAATTGAGTGGAGTGGTCTTCGCGTCTGGTTGAGTCAAGTTAAATAATTATATACAGTCAGCTTGTTATGGAAGTCAGTTTTGGTTGCCATTTTTTAAGTCAAATAAAACAATGACGCCAAATTTTAACTGTTTATGTACTTCATAAAATAAACAGTTGTCAGACATCTGCATTAGCTGTTTGCCTGCATCTATAACTTGGCCACATGGCACATTCCTTTGCCGGATTAAAGGGTTAGTTTTTGTCCAACTAAACCAAACGCCATGCACTGAAACTTGACCGTTGATATTATTTCCAGTACAAGCTGCTAAAAAAGGTCCTTTCCAAAATTGTAGAATTTTTACAAAAAGTTTGCGCCACAGCTGTAAATCATACGATTACCCGTTGGGGCTGAAAGTTTTTGACAAGTTCAAAGTCCCCAATCACCTCCCTCAGTTTTTTAATAACTAGTCAATTTGATTTGAAAATAGCTAAAAGGCAAACGCACCGAAAAGTTAACATTTTTTTGTAACTAAAGCCCTCTAAAAATGTCCATAGGTGAAATTTCGAAAAAGTGAGAGACATGCCTGGGGATTTTGATCTTTACAATACTGTGACAAAGATTGGTTCTCAGGCATCATTTGCAACTTGAGTTCTGTGGGCGCTTAGTTTACATAGAAATCACAAAAACCTCGAAAACGCAGTTACCACCTTAAGGGGGGGCTACCCAGGTCAAAAATCAAAGTTCTCTAATTTTGCTTATTTTCACATATGTTACTCCCAAGGCACCCCAACCTCAGATAAGAACAATCAAGCTTGATGGTGCACTTTTGGTTTAGTGCGTTTGTCAGTGTATTTATATACAGTCAGTGTATTTATATACATAGGCAAAAGTACGCAAAAGTTTAAAAGTAGCCCTTCGTTGGACAGTTCTAACACAAACCACATCAAGCCAATCAGGCAGAAACTTGCATAATGCTCACATGTATGCGCAAAATCGTATGATCCGGATTTTCGATATGTATTTTCAATTCTAAAATCGAGGACGAAATGTGAAAAAATGGTCGTTTTTTACGATTTAAGTGATTTTACATTTGGCGTCACTGCTCTGGCCATGGGCAAAAATTAAAAAAAATGGATCATAGAGGTTGAGATATGACATTAGGCTATCGAATCATGTAAAAATCAGCTTCGTCAGTATTAACAAAAATTTCGAGTAAAGGAAGCTTTGTGAGCACAAGAAACTTTTTTTGCGCCTATGATTTACACGTAAATTTGAATTTCTGAGAGCCCCTAGCAAAAAATTGGCAAAAGCATTTTCTGTGGGCAAAGCGTCTTTACTCTCGCAATTTTTGTTTATGCTGACGAAGGTGATTTTTACATAATTCGATAGCCTAATAATATCTCAAACTCTATAATCCATTTTTTTAATTCTCGCCCATGCCGTGTGCAGTGACGTCAAATGTAAAGTCACTCAAACTCGGCGGACCAAAGAACAATTTAGATTTGAAAATACATATAGAAAATTGGATCATACGATTTTGCGTACACATAGGGCCCGATTTATCGAAGCGAAATGTGTGTCATTGAAAATGTTCGTCATCACGAAATGTTTGTCATCACAAATGTTCGTCATTGAAAAATTTTTCGATGACGAACATTTTCTGATAACGAGCATTTGTTAAAATTTAGTGATGTTCGTCGTTGAAAATGTTTCGATCAATACAAAAGTTCCGATGACGAACATTTCGCTTCGATGAATCGGGCCCTGGGCTAGTACTGTGTTAAGTTTCAGCTTGATCGTTTCAGTTTCAGTTGTTTCAGCTTGACTTCAGTTTTGTGTTTAGACCTGTCTAACTATGTACCGAGTATTTTATCGGCTTTTTTGCGCACTTTTGCCTACATAGCTTTGCCCAAAACGCCGTTGCTTTTCCATTTTGCCCAAACGCACTGAACCAAAAGTGCACCTTCAAGCTTATTTTTCTTATCCGAGGTATTGGTGGTAGACAATTAATGCACTTAACGTTGGAAAATTTTCAAATATTTCGCTGTAATCAATAAAATAAAAAAGGTATTTAACAGGTAAGCTGAGCGTTTAGTATTATATGTCTATAAATTTCTAGACAAACATTTTTGTTAGAGATTCCTTATGAACTTAATTTCAAGCTAATCATTGGATAAATAATGGCTGCAGCTAAAAAAAGTGTGAAAAACATCAAAGTCATTCAGATTCAGCACATTAAAGTTGTGTACTTAACAGGAATAATATCAAAGGAGAGGTGAACAAGAAAAAGACACCGAAAAATTGAAACTACGAAATTAACGCTGAACTAATATAACAATTACGGGTAGGCTTCAACTAATAACTAATAATTAGTATATTAGTTCATTAGCTCAAACATTATTGTTTTTATGAAACCCAAGCAGCCTAGGGCACTAATAATCGAGCACTAATATACTAATGAATAATAACTAATACAAAAATATTAGTTCATTATTTATGAAACGCTAATGTTTCAGCTAATGAACTAATATTCACTAATATTCACTAATATTTACTAATATATCGTTTATGAAACCGGGCCCTGGTGTTCATCTTGATTGCGCTTAAACAAAAAAGTTCGTATCAGGAAGGAACAACAAAAATTATAGCAATTTGATTTATTGGAAGTTACTCAGAGCGCCCCCTTAAGGGGGATGGGCTACCTAAAAAGTGAAAATTTTATGTTCTCCGATTCGCTTCAAATTTGCACACAATGTAGCCCCAGGGAAGGCGCATCGCAGATGTAACAAACTGGAACCAATGCTTTTGCCAATTTTTCACTTTGGGCTCCCAAAAATTCCATTTTACGTGTAAATCATAGGCGCAAAAAAAGTTTTTTGTCGTTGCAAAGCGCCCCTTTACTCGAAATTTTTGTTAACACTGACGAAGCTGATTTTTCCATGATTCGATAGCCTAACGTCATATCTCAACCTCTAAGATCCATTTTTTAAATTTTTGCCCATGGCCTGAGCAATGACGTCAAATGTAAAATCACTCAAATTTGGCGGGTCCAAAAAACGGCCATTTTTTCACATTTCGCCCTCGATTTTAGATTTGAAAATACATATCAAAAATCAGGATCATACGATTTTGCGCATACATGTGGGCTACTACTATGCCAAGTTTCAGCCTGATTGGCTTAATGTGGTTTGTGCTAGAACTGTCCAACTAAGGGCTACTTTTCGGCTTTTTGGCGTACTTTTGCCTATGTAAATACACTGACAAACCCGCTGAACCAAAAGTGCACCTTCAAGCTTAATTGTTCTTACCTGAGGTAGAGGTGCCTTGGGGGAGTAACATATGTGAAAATAAGCAAAATTGGAGAAATTAGATTTTTGACCTGGGTAGCCCCCCCCTCAAGGCTACCAGAACATACGTTAGACAGAATTGACATTAACTTACTGTAAATAAAGTATTTATAGTGCAACTAACGGGAGTCACACTGGAACGGGATTAGAAGCAAATTTGCTGTCAGCCTAATTGACTAATAAAATTTGTCCCGCCACCCGTCGAAAATGTTGCTTTTTGGTTAAAAAATGTAATAAAAATGATTGGATAGTTGGTTGACGCTAACACTCATAACTTTATGAATTTAGTCCAAATTGCCCAGTTATAGAAAGGCTAGAGATGCCGAATTTACCACAGTTGAAAAACTTGAAGCACTGACGTCAAAAAAGCGGCAAATCAGGAATCAAATTCAAACAGTTGGCCTAAATTGACTTCGACAAAATCCCACGAGTATTCTAAGGCAAAGCTACCCTTTAATTGGACGATACAAGAGGCGCACAGGAGCAGCAGCAGCAGCAGAAATTTCAAGCCGCCGCCAACTCGTAGGGTTCCGTCATTGGTTGCCAGAAGTTCAAATACAATAGCAAGCAAGGAAAATGTAACCCACCCGAAGCGTGGGAAGTTTTAGGTCTTTTCTTATAGGACAAGGGCGGCCGCCCAGAAAATCAAGGCAGTTAAGTTTGTGGCAGCTAAAGTTCACATGTAATGACAATGGCATAATAATAACAGCGTTGTTAGGTTCATTTATAGCATGACAGAGCTCCAATTTACGCTCCAAAGTTCTAAAAATAAAATCACCCAAAGTACTCAACTAGAACACAATTGTTCGAACTCAGACAATGAAACTTTGTACAAAACGCATGAAAAATGCATGTATGCTTAAAGACCTTGAAAAAAAGAAAAGTGTACAAAGATACTGAATACCCTAACGAAATGAAAATGACACTACATTAATGGAAAGAAATAGTTAACACATTTAGGTACATTTTTCTTTCTACTAAATAACTGGCATTACCTACCACTGCTTAGACATTGAAATTTTGCAACTCCTGACATTACCTACACTATAATGTTTAAACCTTAGTTTATTATTGTTATTATTCAATTATTCATACATGGGCGTGGTTGGGTTCGGGTGGGTGGGAGTGCTCCCCCCCTCAACCCGACCCCGCCCCCCCCCCCGGTCGACGGCTACCACCTACCACCAAAATTCCTCACCTGCACATTTGTGTTATATTACATGTTTTTTATTTGTGCTCTTTCTAGTTGTTTCTGTTAGTCAATTTCTTGTTAGTTATTGGTTATTATGCTTGTTCTGTCTGCATGTCCATCCATTCTATGAGTTTATGAATGTCATGTCATCAATGCGTTTATAATTCATTTCTTGCTTTTTTCTTAATTCTACAGATGTTAGCCACAATTTACGAAACCTGCATCACTCATTGCAGTTCAAGAACTTAGAGCCATACGTATTATCGGAGATTTGTTTAGCTCACTTCGGACTACAATATTTTGGATCAAATTACAAATACAAACTGTCAAGCGACCAAGTTCGTATAGCGAGCAGTAAAAAATTCACACAGTCTTTATGGAAGAAATAAGAACACAGCAATTTTTTAACTTACTTAATTAAATTTTTTCAGCGAATGGTTCAGACCATGTATATAGATCGATGCTGGTAAGCAAGACTACATAAATAAGAAGAGTACATAATCAGATATTATGTACTATTGACGTAAGCATTATATATTCCGAACGTATCGCTGCATTTCTTTCTTTCATTTCAGTCAGCAACAGACCCCTTCTCGTTTCGACCAACTATATGCATCAGATTAGAATTCTTATTTAAGCGTGACAAACCGTCACTCTGTCGTTACTCGCCACAAAGCGATCCGACTGGAGCGGGAACATATTTACGTTTATTCATATACATATACATAGACATATATTCATATTCATATACATATACATAGAGAACGAGGACGGTTTAAATTTAACCTCTAATTCCAATGGCGTACAATCACGTGCTTTATTTTCTTTTACTCGACCTACATATGCTCGACAAAGAAGAAGAAGATAATGAGTTTTGATAAAGCTTGATACAATTAACAAGCAGCCAGCCAATGTCCACTTAAAAAATATAAGATCCACCTTCCGTTGATTGATAAGGTTTAACAGTTTTGAATAGTCGAAACTAACAAGATTAAACAAGCTGAGCTTACAAAAAATCGAACAGCTAATCAACTACCTGCGTAAGTCCGCTCCGCGCTGAGCGAAAACTAAGGCACACGATACAAAGTTGTTTAAAAATTAAGTCATCTAGAAAGTTGAGCAAAAAAGACTTTGCCTTAATGATGGTGGCTCCTATATAAAATTTGTGGCGTAATAAGCCTTGGAAAAAATTTCAGCCAAAAGCAGCAAATTTAGAGCTCTAAAAGTTGGCTTACTTTGCTCTTATTGAGGCATACTTATTATGACTAACGATTCTAAATTTCACACCAAAGACGCAGTCACTGGCGTCAAAAAGGCTTAAAGATCGGCCCATTAAGCTTAGTTACGAAACATAAAATAAATCAAAGTGAAATTGAAAGTTCCGCGTTCATAGATTACACGAAGGCTACGACTAGGCATTAAAGAAGTATCCAACCCTAGGTTTTCCGCCAGCAAATTGACTAAAATATCTGAAGAGCGATTAGCTAATTCAAAAGTTTTATAGCTACATTTTTAAAGCTATTATATATCTCTCCAAAATTTTATCCTGGAGCTGGATCCACTCCTGTATGGAACACATCAGAAACTGACACAGCCGTACGTACTTGTTATTCGTAACAGTATTGTCGACACATAGGGAGGGATTGGTATTGAAAAACGACAGCATCAGCATCGGAATGACCCAGGGGGGTGGGAGGGAGATCGAACCACCAATCTCTGGATCTGCTGATCAGCGCTCTACTATTCGAGCAACGGGACCAATGCTAAGTTGTCGTTAAAGGATTTAAGTACCTAACTTGCCTATCCTACTTAACAGTAGCATATGCATACATTGTAGTGGCTATAATTAACTGAGAATGGAAGATTAGTAGTGGGCAGTCATTGATTTGACTTAGCTTATGAAGCTGAATGTCTCACCGCTATAGTAGTGTATAGCACACTTTCATAATCTTTAGTTTACAATTGCATGAATGAGCAAAACTGTGAGATCGTACATATATATCTGCTACCGACTCGAAGTTTTTATGAGTTTCAAAAAATATTCCCCGTTTTACCGAATGGCTTGTTCTTACTAAACGAACGAAGTTTTCACTTAAAAAGTGCTCTGCAGACTGATCAACATACATACCAAAAAGGGAGCAACAGAAACATAAAATACATGGATGGAGACACTGTTATGCCACGTGACACAGACGTGTATAAGGTGTAGCCGCGAAGAAAAATTTCTTGAAGTTTCGCGCTTTTTTGGAAAAAGTTTAGAAAATTTTACACACTAATGGTTAACTTTGTGCCAGCCAACCCAAAAGCAAATGCTTGCCGCCTGACCCTTGGCCACTTGTAATGTTATTGGTGCATATTCTTCAAATTTCAAAGTTTCAAAATGCTAAATCTACTATGCAAATCCTGCGAGGTTAACAACCGATAAGTGATAGTAATTGGTTAGCATCCAAGCAGACATGTTTCTCAATAATGCAGAACTGCGTTCTATTATGCGACAGTCTATACATAACATTTTGTGAACTGTAGCTAACCTAACTTTACAAAAAAATGCAAATTTTAACCAACAATGAGGATTAAAATCATAAAGATGAAGTTTCTGTAAGAGCTAATATTTTGTGTATACATGCATAAAAAACAGAAATTGCCGCCTAATTGTCGACATTTTTAGTGACATCTCCCAAATCTGCAACATCCGCACATCCGCAAAAAATTTTTGCAGATGCGGATGTCAAAAAGTTACGGATCATGCGCGGACGCGGATGCGGATATCCGCGACATCCCTAATACATATGTATATACAATATACATATATATGTACCTACATATGGCTGGAATAAGAGGCTGAAGTTTATTCAAAACCACAGTATGTCTTCGGTGGTTTTCAAAGCAGTAGTATGTATGTAATTTGTTTTTATTTTTCGAACTTTTCAAGAAAAGCAGAGCACAGACATATATTTAAAGAACTCGTCATGAAAATACAGGAGTTACGCAAGCAAAATACGGCTTTTAGGCATCATTTAGAGGTACAAATATGTACATATATACGCAAAACTGCACTAGAGAAAGGAACCCAGCTTCACAGCTGACTCTACTAGACTCCCCTCTTTCACATGCCAATAGACATGACATAATAATACATGCCTCCTGTCTAAGTTGAATAGGCGACAAGAGGCCCAAGCCCCAAACAACATCATGACAACTGATCAACTAAACATCCCCTGAGAGTGAGAATACAACCTAGTACCTACCATAACTAACTACAGTCTGCCCAGAAACTGCTGGACCCTGACACAAAACAGGTGGCATGAATTTTGTGACTACTCGCTGTACTCTTGATGCTTTCATTCTTTTCGTAAGGAAACTGCCCGTTTTTTCTTTGTCTCAAGATGCAGCAATATTTTCGGTCAGACTTTAACTAGCTTGCTTCAAGTTAATTCAGTTCACCTAGAACGGAACCTCATTCTTTAGGCCCAGTTCACACAGACTTACTTTTTACTTTTTACTTTATACTTTTTACTTTTCACTTTATACTTTTTACTTTTGCAAAAGTGTTCACACAGGCTTACTTTTTACTTAAGGAAGATCGCATTCAATTGGCTGGCTTTGGCGCACTTGTATGTCAAAAAGCAAATCTAGCCAATAAAAATAAATAGGATTTAGACTATAAAAAAAAAAAGTAAAAAGAGAACGCTTACTTACTGCCAAAATAAAGAGTAAAGAAAAAAGAACCGCATCTAAAAAATTATTTTTACTTTTGGCCCAAAAGTAAAAAGTATTAGGTGTGATTTACGTCTGTGAACGGGAGGTGTGATTTATAACGGTTATCTGTAGGGTTGTTTCAGTTAACTGCTAACTGATTACTTTTTCTATTTTAGTAATCAGTTAAAGTTAACTGATAACTTAACTGATTACATTTTGCGCAGCAGTTAAACTTTTTACTTTAACTGATTTAGTGACAAAGGCAGTTAACTTAACTGTAACTTAACTGAAGTTATCGCCAAAAACTGATTTAAATCAGTTAACTGAAAATATTTTCAGTTAACACGCTTAACTGAAAATATAATTTCAGTTATGCGCATAACTGAAAATGATTTTTAGTTATGTTATGGAAAATTCCATTTTTATGCAAAATAGGCATGTTCCTTGTATTGGGAGACGCTCATAAAATTATTTGTGTGTGTCGGTTATAGCACGATGCAGTGCACTCAGCAATTTATATGCGAAGTAGAGTTCGCAATCGGGTCGGGTTGGTGCGGGTCGGGTCGGGTCGGGTCGGGTCGGGTCGGGTTGAGATTTTCCAACCCGCGGGTTGTGCGGGTCAGCTCGGGTCGAAAATCTTGGGTATAAATCCTTGAGTTTTACATTGAATTTTTCTGCTTTGATGATATTTTCAACCTAATGTACCCGCTGCAGACTATGTAACAGGTTTTCCGATGTCATAGTTCTTTTCAGCCCAAAACTAGCTACTTTAGTCCATACGTGTACATAGGGTCTCGGTCTAGTGGGGGGCTTCTCCTGTATTTTTCGAAATTTAGGGGGGGGGGGCTTGTCCCGACGTTTTGGGGGCTTGAACTGACAAAAACGCTATTATTTTCAATTTTTCTTAAAAATGGGAAATCATTTGCAAAATGCTGACATTTTTTGGCGATTTGTTGCCTTTTGCTCATTGTTGAAGCATTTTACAGCACTTTTTTTAGCAACAACGAGGGGGGCTTGTACCGATGGGTCAAATCTTAGGGGGAGGGGCTTGTTCCGGAATCTAAAATCTGGAGGAAGGCTTGCCCCCCCAAGATCCCCGCATGTACATGTGTGCTGTAGCTTATCAAAACATATGAAATATAAAAAAAACTGGAAACAAAAAAGTGACAAGGAAATCTAAATTAGTGTTTGTATAGCAGCCTCTGTAGAAGTCGGGTCGGGTCGGGTCGGGTCGGGTCGGGTCGGGTCGGGTCGGGTTAGACATTCGCTCGGGTCGGGTCGGGTTATGAAATCTCGACCCGTTGCGAACTCTAATGCGAAGCGCAACGTACATAAACGAGTGCGCGCAGCACACACGTTTACCTATGCACGTTCGTTTTACGTGCCAGGGCGAATAGTTGCTGAGTGCACATTACAATGTATACCTCCCATTTCAGGACCCTGTACTCAACTGAGGAGGGGGGCATAGCCAAACGCCTTTCTTAGTGTCTTGAACTTAGGGCGGGTACCACAAAGGCACCATCAGTTGAGTACGGGGTCTTATACGGTTTTGCGGCGGGTACTCTCTTTCTCATTTTAAGACATTTTGAAAGTTATGACATATGAAATTATGTAAGTTAGAATTAACTAGGATTTAATTGTTCTATGATCTAAGCTGTTAACGTTAGCAGCAGACCTCTGCGCGCAGGATTCATACTCACGGTAGATAGAACTACATAGGTATTATTTTGAGCCGCCACCTAAAATTTAATATCAATATCGTGGGTGGTTTTTTTCATAGTTTTGCCACCGGAATGGGCATACAGCTGTCTGAATCGACCTAACGCACCGCCATGGATCAGACATTAGTTTACTTAGTCTAACTGACTTCTAGCGCCACAGCACAAGGAACGACTCAGGGAATTTGATTTCAGATTATTTAGCTACATACATACACAACTCACTGCTAGTGCTACATATGTATATACAGTATTTAACAAATTAATATTTATCACATATATATACTTCCTGCGTGATCCAGCTGTAAACAGTCAAGCTCAGCTATGCAAGTCTGGCCTCCTGTAATTAATCAACTTAATGCTCATTTGAGTTCCGATTCGCAGGTGTTGTGAGCTCTCATTGAAGGCTAATAAAACTTGCAAATGGCACATTGATTTGGTGCGAAAAGTGCTAGGCTCATCTTTGTGTTTTTTTATCAATGGAACCAAAAAATTCTGAATCACAGACTGATAAAGTGATAAAGTACATATGCAACAAAAATACATTAATACTAAATCAGAAAAAACAATGTACTTGGGAAACTGGGCGAAAGGCCCACTGGGATACTCAGGAAGATGGGGAAGGGGTCACGGGTGTCGGAATTTATCTTAACTGTTTTTCCCTGACTAGTTCTTACTCCTCTTTTAAAACCAATCATCATAATGTAATGGCAAAACACAAAAATGACGTTAAAATATGGACGACTCTTGAACCCTCAAAGACTTAACGACCTTAAAATAAGGACAAACGTTAAAAAGGCACTGGGCCTTGTAGGAAGAGGGGTTGAAATTTCACAGGGCCAGAAATTTTTTTACACTGTTACTTTTATGCTGAAACTTTGTGCTGAAATCAAACGCATAATCTCAGAAGATTAACCAAGATAAGTGTCTCATAAAATCGCTATATAGAACACCCTTTTACTGACTGAACATTGAAAGCTCGAGAGGTTTGAGAATCATTCATGACTACATATTCCACCTAATTCATGGTAAAAGTTTTGTTTCTTACAAATTCACCTGCAAAAGCTACACTTGGGTCACATGAATTACACTATGTAAAACAGCCTTAACGAGTTCAAATAAGACGTCAGCTCAGTTTTTGTCCAAAACGCATTCCTAAACTAAGCCACCATCGGAATGAGTGCCTTTTTGAATGTCTTTAATCAGCGTTAGCGTGCGTAGTCCAATTACAAAGGACTACTATGCAGTTTAGAGAAATTGATATATATACAGTGTATAATTCAGTTTAATTTATTTATGAACATGTCCTTAGTAACCAGAAGGTTGCCCATATAGGTACATAAGGTAGTGGCAGCAATTGCACACCTAAAGAATGACACAAATCCACAGTAGCAAACAATGAAAAGAAGCACAGCCTGACTACCAGAGCTTAAACCTAAACCCAGATCCTACACCAAATTGAATCTACCACAAAAACGTTCACATTGCACAAAATGAAACACCTGCTCCCTTTGCTTACACTAATTTAGCGAACCGATAGAGCCATTTATCCCCACTCCGCCGAGAAATATGAATATTTATTACACAATGTACACACATACATAGATTATATATCGTGTACATATTATGCCATATCATGTCTCACTTTATCAAGTGCTTGAACCTCAGTAGTAATGTATAAGTATGATGTAAAACACTTGTAAGGCAGACCTTTGCACCGCCACGGTTTCAATAAACCTGAGTCAAGCACTGACTACATATGGCCAAAATACCTGCTGGAATGGCGAATTTAAAAAACAGTCTCCTAACGTAAACATATTAAAAACTCAAATCAAAAGCAAAGTGGCAAAATAACCCAAATATCTCACATAATATATACCTACACAAACGAACAAGGTAACCATTCAGTAGCGTTGGCGAAAAACTTCGCTAATTTGGAGCAGGAAGAAACTAAAGAGACAATTTAAGTAGCTGTTTTCAGCATTCGCTACCCAATAACCCTCACTCATCCAAAATTTGTAGCTCCACAGAGAAATTAACCAAAAACAGAAGAGTACCGACTAGCGCGTTCGTTCAAGTCAGAGTCGAGTTGTGCATAATCGTCCTGTTAGGTGAGATTAAGGATGCTGCTTGCCTCACACAGCATCGCTGTGTATAGAGATAACGATTTAGAATGATACACGCGATACCTCAATTAAGCGTTCCCGCCGCATTCTATGTACATATATATATATATATATATATATATATATATATATATATATATATATATATATATATATATATATATATATATATATATATATATATATATATATATATATATATATGTGTATGTACACTGAACTGAAATTCATCTATGAAAAAATGCTGAAGAAATAGAAGAAACGTATGTAGTAGGTTAGCAGAAGTGCACAAAAACGTTAATCGCATAGACAGGTGGTTGACAAAAGTCGAGAATGAAGCTGCCTGGCGTAAGGCAGAAAATTTCAGCGATTTTTCTTATCAACTTACTTTTGAGGTAGTTTTTCAGCCATCAAAGGGCCACGGCCGACGACTTATACAACACGTTGGGTGATCCAACATTTTTATGCAGACTTTATCATCACACTACATAACAAGCAGAAGTCTTATGCAAAAGGTGTTTTCAATAAGCACTGAAGCACAAATGGCAAGAATAGGTTAACCAATTCAAAAATCTGCCCAGCGAAACTTTGGTAAAAGACAAAAATAAAAACGCGTTTCCATTACGAAAAGAACCGATTGCAGGCATAGAGTACAGCGAGTAATTACGAAAATCGCGGCATTTGTTTTGTCTCAAGGGTTCAAGGGTCAGATTTTTAGTACAGTAAAGTGCAAGCAATAAAAATAAAAAATTGCATTTTAAAATTTTTTCTTGTCACACTCATCCGAGAGTGTTGCTAAAAAAAGATGCAAAGAATGGACATCACCCGGATAATCTCTCCACTAGGTACATTTCGGCGACAATGTAAAGCAGTCTAATACTAAACAGAAGGCTACAGACAAGCTCTGTTTACGCCACGGGTCTAACTCATATGTGAATGTGAATTTATCAAATGTTTACCCAATCCTAAACCCAAAGCCTTTTTCATCAAGCGTGTAGTTATTCTATTTAGCTGTTATTCTTCAGGCTTCAAAATAAATTCTACTGACTGCTACAGAAAGACTTAAATATCGCCGTGAAATGTGTGCCATCATCGGACCGCAATAATGTACAAAAACAGGAAAGAATTGCCGGGAAAAGTACTGAAAAATTATTGGCGGGACCGGGTGGATAAAAGAACTAAGGCTCGCCTAGACCTGATAATTTAAAAATTTATCTACTTTTGGAGTGTGAAATACATTGAACTGCGTGCAGTCATGCTAATACTGTCAGTGTCTGGACTCTGATTTATGAAAAAACTTATGACTATTTGACTTGTGTAATACAAAGATAGTCTCGTCTCTAAAATGCAGGTTTAAAAAACACAAAAAGCTTCGGCTTAGTTATTTGCGCATGACTGCCTGTTAGGTCTTGCAGCAAATGATAGGATTAATAAAAAGGGCTAATATTGCGATGGTCTGTACAGATAGACTTTCATGTTATTGTTACCTCATTTAATAAGCTCCCCAGTTGATTCGCCTTTTTGCACAACTCAAACAGAGGAATATAGGAACTGAGTTAGGGAACTCACAAGTTTTTGGCCAGTAAGGCTAAGCCTAGGCTGGTCTATTATTTGCCTGAGCTTTCTAAGCTTAATACGAAGGCCCACGGATACTGATACTGATATTATCACACAACTCTGATTGAAAACAGTGGCACTGATAAACACCCGCTTCACAAGGGCCAGCTGCGTTACAGTTTGACAATAATTTAAGTGATTCGAAGCACATTCAATAATTTATTTTTCAAAGGAATTGGCTGCTAAAGATGCAAATAATGTTTTTGTCAGAAATCGTAACACCTACATATGGTTACCTATTTAATATTTATGTTTGTAAAATATGCAAAAAAACCTAGGTATTTCTCGGAATTAAGTCTATTCAAAAAGTTAATATAATTTAGCGATACAACTGAAATCCCTATCAGTGATCAGTGATCTTGTTCTCAAACTGAAAAAACATTTCAATTTCATTGTACTTTATCTTCATCAAATAGGTATCTAAACTGATAAGATTTCTAACTAGTTAGTCTTACATACTCAATAGTTGAATTGAATAATCAACTGAATAATCTACGTTTTTACAACAAATAAAAAGCAGCTTTCTGAAGTTGAAAACTGAGACTGTAAAAGGAAATAGCACGTCTTATCAATCACGGAGAAAGCAAAAAAACTAAAAAAAACCCAGAAAACTTGAACTTTCCACTCTGAAATTATGATCTTGACTCCTGTCATCTATGAATTATTGCTGCTGGAATTTAGAGACATTTTTTAAAACTGAACTGCGATTAATCAAATTGACAAAATATACCAATACCATCAAAATTTTTAGACAATATGCTCTTTCTTGCACGAAAATAATAACTTGTCTTGAAGATAAACCTTCCTACATAAGCCTTCGATTTTCTGACAGTAAGGAATTTCAGTGCACGAGCACGAAAGAAATTATACGTAATATACAGTCTTGCAGCAAGCCTATACTAAAAAATGAATTGCAAACATTAAACCAACTTTTTTTGTTTAATTATATAAAGTACAGCTTTCGCTTTGGTTTGGACATTCTGCTCAATAAGATAATATTGACGTCAGGAACGACCATGTGATTAACCAAAAGAAATAACAAATAATCAATCAACACAAACTAAAGCATGTTCAGCATTAAGACAGGAAGGAGTAACTCCCTCGTCTTTTATTGAATGGCAGATTTCGGCTTTCAGACGAAGTAATTTTTCCAACTGATATTTGGTGCTCGTTCACACATGACTTCAGGAAAGCTTGAATAAGGAGCTTAAAATAATTGTAATGTCTATATCACAAAATATGCACCGGTCTTGATTATGACAACATTATGTTTAGATAAAATGAAAACTGCCTTTACCTAAAATTCATACGTTAGCTCAAAGTTAAGCAACCTTTTAACATGGAAAAAACATAATTGATCTAGAACACCAACTAGCTGGATCAAAGTAGACCGCCGCATAAATACTATGGTTAAAAATTGCAAGCTATGATCATTAAACTAAAACTATGATTAAGCAGTTTAACAAAACTGGTAGATAAATAGTTCACTACAGAAACGTTACCCAGCGGAAACTAGAGTCCGCACGACCGTAGAAATTATAAAAACGAATCACACGACTCGTTTTTTATCCAAAAAAGCCCACCTGACGCCACACAAGTCACAATAAAAATGACACCAATTGTTATAGAGAAAACAAGCCACTAACTACAGTCAATATATATACGAACCTCAATTATAGCAATCTGCTTGAAGGGCAATATATGTATATCCTTTACACAAACTTGCACGTGTTACCCTTAAAATCAACTACTCATCTTTGTCACTTGCTCAAGTGGGTAAGCAGACATCTTTTGTCGAAAACAGGAAAAATGCACCAACGACACAATTCATAGCTATATATCTATAACTTGACAATTTGACATAGATATAGACACATACTTATATAGCTAATGTGGATTATATGTATGTATATATTATAATACTACAAATACTACATAGCACATAATACAAAAATAAATTATGTTAGATAATGATATGAAATAATATGCAGTAGATACTAACTAGATATGATTAAAAATACATTTCTAATTCCACTAAGCTTGATGTAATAAACATAAAACTAATATTTACCTTATAAGTTCATCACTCCAGCAGTTTGAAGAAGGCATTCACAAAGCAATAACAAATACATAGAAGAATGAACGTAAATAAGTTAATTTTTCACAAGAAACACAAATGGGTTAAAAATGAGCATATTCGCATTTTAATACGTCTAAATATGCAAAAATACCGTTGGGGCGCAATAAAGACCAGTGCGGTATACCGACCAGTGCAGACAGCCAGAAATTGTAAAGCTGTAACTTGAAGCAACCTATTTGACGAACACATTTTTTAAGAAATTCAGTAAATTATACGTATGAGTTCAGGCATGTTTAAAGTTCAAGTCGGGTTGATTGGCTCTTTGTTGTAAACACATTCAATAGCTTAATACTGCATTTTGATTAACTGGATTTTCCCAACTCTCACTTATTGTGTAATGTGTATTCCCTCAATGTGAAATCGTTCAAAAGCATAATGATACAACATTAGGATGCGACTTTTTATGTTACACTTTTGAAAATGTCTTTGCATTCTCCTTCTAACACTTTTATCAAGCAAAGAATTGCTTTAGCCCACTACGTAAATCGTGTAAGTAAACCATGATTGTAGCCGCAGTATGCAAATCGTTTTAAGTTAAATCGTTAACAACTACTTGGACCTGACACTATACATTTCAACAGCTTCATTTTGAGACGCCGAATCAACTACAACTCTTGTTCAACCAAAATTAGCACAATCGTTAATCCTCATGAACAATGCAAATAGCATTTTATGCAATGGGTAAAGGTTACAAAGTTATAGCCAGTGAATATGACTGACATACAAAGGTTCAACTTTAACCCTAAAATTACCCTAATATGGAACTATCTAGCTTCCAGCACCCCTCGCCCACAGTCACAACCTTCGCTGGGCAAACAAAGTACATGAAAACAAGTCCCAAACGTAGGTACAACAGCTAACACTGGGTGACTGACGCCGGCGAGTACCGAAAAAAGAAAAAAGAAAAGAAAGGAAAGAAAAAATCTGTCGGTAATTAAAGCATCCTTTTCGCTCTATGACTCTCCGGTCTATGTCTGCCCAATCCCGTACATCATCACTGCGATATTTTGCTGTGACATACCAGTGAACTCCTGAGTGGCGTCCAGAGGATCAACATAGAGCGTCACATCGGCGAGTCGGACTTTGTTCGATTCCACATTCAGCAGCAGATGCTTGTAGTGGTCCCACAACTCATAAGAGCTCTGGTGATAAGGCTCAATCTCCTTGGCTGGCAGTGTCTTCTTTTCTTCAGAGACTACCTGAACAAAAAACCACATAAGATACATTCTGGAAATCAAGAATTGGAAACAATAAACAAATAGCTTGTAGCTAGCTTGAAAAAAATATGCAATTAAAACTCATTTCCTGTTCGCTACCAATACATCACAAAACAAATCAACCTGAGTTCAGTGCACCATCAGTCTGTTCCTTAAAAATGAAAAAGCTGTATACTTAGCGGGATGCCGTTCCAGTCGTTAAACAAAAGATCAAATAGAGTAAAGCGGACATCTCGTTTCATTATGGCTACATTGCAGTTCACGTTGTCAGCCCACAAATTGCAAATCAAAAGTGTTAGCCGAAGTTGATGAACGAATTGCGGGGAAATCCATCCATTCTGCGAAAGGCGTACTATATTCAATTGTATGTCGATTGCTTGGTGACCCAGGTACACGACAATTTAAATAATGTTAGCAACACACCATGAGCATACATGTACACGGGGCTCAATCTTGGGGCAGGGGGCTTGTCCCGGATTTTAAAAAAGGGAGGATTTAGGATTTTCACAATTTAGGAAATTTAAAAAATCCCGACGGTTCGGAGACTTAACTCACAACACCGCTAAAGTTTACAATTTCTGCCTGAAAATTGGAAATTTTTTGCAAATTGTAGATTTGTAAATACTTTTTGCTATTTTTTGTTTTTTTGCTCATTTTTAAAACTTCTGCAGCAATCTGGGGCAAATTTTAAGCTTTTGGGCACTATTTTAGCATCAAGGAGGGGGGCTTGTCCAGATAGGTCAAATCTGAGCGGGGCTTGTCCCAAAATCTGAAATCTGACGGGCTTGGCTTCCCCCCCCAGACTCCCCATGTACACCTGTGTTTGTGTGTGTGACCATGAGTAAATTTGACTGCCCAAAAGCCACGTAATTAACCAAATCCAGCATAGCCTTGTGTATGTCTACCTCCTATGTTCACTACATGGAATATGCGGGCTACAGTGAGACCTTCTAACTAACAGTTATGCCAGGAAATCGTTCCAGGGTGTCCTGTATGAGCGCATTGGATATCAGATCGGCCCTGGTGAGCAGCTCCTGTGCGCCCTCCTTTGTCTTGCCCTTGCTCTGCACATTCAAAGCCTTCTGTTCCTGGAACACTCGCTGCACTGCATAGCCCCCGCGCTGCGCTGCCACTATGCTGTAGCTTACCAGATCCTCAAACAAACAGACAATAACGTCAAAATTTCAACTTTCACAGGCTAATAACAGCTGTGTCAAATGCAAAAATAGTAATTAATGCTGTCAACGGGTTTGTTCCACTTTATTAAGACAAAACGCGTCAAACATTAAGTCAACTGTCTGCTAACATACATCCGTAATATAATACACGACCTTTATCGTTCACAAGAAATACTGTGCACAATTGCTACTCGCAACTCTTTTCCACGATTTTTAAACCCGGTTTGTCCTGCAATGGGTTCGAGCCTTCGAAACTATTTAAAAAACAGACAAGCAAAGCCGATACAATAAATAAATAGTGAGCAAATAGATGTTCCCTTGGCTATACCTTCAAATCGACATTGACATCCGGTATGACGTGCACACTGTTTGGTCCCCAAAGAAGGAAGCCAAGATAGCAGAAAAACGTAACTACACACAGCATAAATAAATTGCGAAAATTACACTGTACAAACATTGTCACTTATTCCAGCCAATAAAAATAGCACTATCTAACAGCCAAGAGATTCACGGAAAATGTGCGGAAAATTGTCATAGTTTGTGATTAGATGCACTACAAATCAAGAGCACATAATTTCGGCAAGTAATCTGAAAATATTCAAAGCATACAATTAAAACTCGTAAAACAGAATAGAATTGTTTGCAATCATACACATAAACGAACACGAACTGAATATTTCAATATTCTTATTCTGGATTTTTTCAAAAAGTTTGTCAAGAACTAGCCGGCGCTTGTATAATACTCGCAAAAAGTAAAAACTGACAAATTTTTTATAACATCAGGCTGCTTTTCTCATCGACTATTTAGGCAGTGGAAGCAGAAAGACGGATTCAAAAGAGCAGCTACCACAAAATGATGGACAAACGCTTGTCAAAAAAAAGTCAAATGTGATGGGAGGTCTGTCCCACCGTCCCATAATTCGAAAATTTTGATTCCCATTGCCAGTAGGATAATTTCAACTCTGGTAAAAATGTTGATATAACTATAACAGTTTTTCGGGAATACTATTTGTGAGTTTTAGGCATACATGTAACAGCACCGAAATTTTGGGTACCCCTCCCCCCCTTGGTGGGACCACCCCTCCCCTGCGTCAATTCATTTTTGACCCCCTCCCTCCCCAAAATGACGCTATTTTTACCTTTTTTGACCAAAAAACACCGATTTGAACAATTTTTGGCGGAAATTTTGGTAAAAATTGCTTAAATTTTACAAAAAAATGCTAATTCATTTTTCGAATTTTCTCCCCCCCCCCCCCCCCCCCCCCCCCCCCCCCCCCCCCCCCCCCCCCCCCCCCCCCCCCCCGGGGGCCCCCCCCCCCCCCCCCCCCCCCCCCCCCACTACATGTACATATGGTTTAGGGGATAATTTCTACCGTTTTTTTAATTTTTCGGGGATGATTTCCACCCTTTGAGCAAAAGCTCAATTGTCATATGGCTATTGCAGATCAGAAGTCTCAAACTCAATTGTGTTTCCTGATTAATAAAATCAGCTGATTAATAATTTTTTCTTACGAACCACAACTTATTGCACTTGAATTGCCTCCGCCAGGCGAACCTTCGATTAAATTCTTTGGACCAAGTGCACCGACGGGGTTGGACTTGGACTAAAATTAAGCAGCTGACTTATTTCAGCTCGTCTGCTCAGACATTATAATCCTTGAGGCCCATTCCTTTACCGATTAAAGGGTTAATTTTAATCGGACTAAACGGTTTAAAAATAAGCTTAAAAAGGTCATTCCAAAACCTCCGGATTAAATGGACTTAACTTTTAGCGCGCTGCTTTTTAATCGTACTAAACGGACTTAGCTATGCACGATAATGTTAAGCGAGCATGTTAAATCCGTTTAGTACAGTGGTAGTTTAGGAATGGGGTCAGGTCAGACTAAAATTAAGCCGCTAACTTATTTCAACTCGTTTAGTCCGTTTAACACGATTAGGCATTCCTAAACCTCGGACTAAAATAAGTCCAGTCCGTCTCAGCTAGTAAATGAATAGGCTCGAAATCTAACTAAAATAAGTTCAGTCCGTTTAATACCGTAAAGGAATACACCGCTTGTTTCATCATAATTATGCTGAACGACTTGACGAGTGTTGGTCGTTTTATGTGCAGTGCCAGACAGCAAAAAAGGCCAGTGACTCCCTTTAACCAGACTAAGAAAACTTGATTATACCACAGCTAACACTGCTTCGAGTCCCATTAAATATTCAGTCACAGAGGATAAAGTCAAAAAACAACACTACAATCAGTCAAAGAGAGACAACTTTATTCAAATAACCAACAGATATTGCATAAACTTTGACATTTAATAACAATACATAGTTTTATAATAAAACTTTCATCACAATGTCCTATCGTTTCTGTATTGAAAAAATACTGTAATCTAGTTTAAATTATTATTAATATTAAGGATCTTATTTTTGCCGATGTCCGCTTAGCCAACGAAACTATTTTAGTGATGGTTTTTTAAGTTGGTCGGCTGAACGAATAAAGCTTTCTGGTCATAGTTCACGCCTCGACTAATGAAATGTTCTGTTTTGTATCTTTATGTATGATTTTTCATTGAAATATTTTCAAAAGACTGACTACTTTGAAACAGTCCTGGAAAAAATTTGTATAAAGTGGTGCAATCGCAACATTCACTTGGCGACGCTGTGAACTGTTGTGTTTTCTTGACTTATTTAAGAAAAATAACTCATAAATATATAATCACAACAGTTTAATCCCGGCCAGATTTTGATGCAAATTTAAACGCTCATGAGTCAGTCTAATTCCTTCATCTTTGAAGGCAACCTTGTTCGCTTTCTTCTCCATTCTTCTCTCCTAAAATATGCAATATTCTTCTTACAATACTTGGCCAGTGGTGTGCAGCTATGGAAATAAAAGCATCGAAGAGTAATAATAAAAAAGGTCAACGCCTTTAATGCATTTTTAATGTTTTATGCAGATTCCCAATACTGTAATGTACAATCCACCCTCCTAATTCTTCCCATGGCTACTGGCATTTTTCCATTAAAAATTACTTCAGCCGTTTTTCGTGATGAATATAAATGATGAATAACAACAACAAAAAATAATTTTAAACCAAACTTCGAAAAGAACTTTACATTAAAATCAATAAGTTGAATCTTTAGTACGCCTTTGATTATTAAAGTGAGAGTCATTGATTTACTTCAACAAAAACAATGAGTTGCACCACCGCTTCGCTGGGGGTCGGCAACGCACTAAAAAATTACTTAATTTCTTCCTCACCCTTCTCAGTTCCTTCACCAGTTGTTTTCTTATCCTCCTCTGTTCTGGGGTTTCGTCCGGAGGTCTGCAGCTGGACGCCGTACTGATACGTGAGCTGGCCACTGATTCACCATCAGCCATACGATCGGGCAGAGACTGCAGGGCACGACGGTTCAAACCACCCTTCAGCACGCCGTCAGGGAGACCAGTTTTGGAATTGACTCTTACGCGCTAAAAAACATGGCAAAGAAAAAACTAAACTGCGCAGTCTATTTCGTATTATTTTATAAATATGTCTACGTACATGAATATCTGCATATCAATAGTTATGACGAGTTACTTTACTTAAAATTTAGGTGGTAGTAACTATTTCGACGATTTCTTCCATTAGATTGCACCAAGAGCTCCTTTACAAAGCAGCTAGTACAATAGTAAAAAAGCTACTATAATTTTACGACACTAGATCCAAAAGTAACTAGATTGCATGTCCAAGTTAAGACTATAAATTAAACAATGTAAAAATATACCTTCGGCTTCTTTTCTTCTGTTATAAGTTTCGGCCGATTATAAAGATTAGAGTATGTACCTAGAAAATTATTACAACAGTATATTAAAAAAAGCACCTACTTTTATTCGATTGATGCAACTAACGTGGTTGTAAATATAAAAAGATTTCCGAAATTTTGCCAAATGCAATTCCAAAACACGAAGAGAGCACCATTGTCTTTTTAAACAAAACTGGAATCGTGAAATTATTTACTCCATTCAAATATTCTAACCCAAAATTTTATCTGTCAACGACTATTATATTATGGTCCCTGTAGTCAAGTTAAAGTGTCAAACACATATACAAAATCAATACCACTAACATTCTATTCTAACCCACATACAATTGTAAAAAATAACTACACACTAAAAATAGTTTCAAATCGACGATCCCAAAATGAAAACAGTAATGATCACTAACTCAATATTGATTCACAATCCCATTTGTCGGTTGGTCTATCGTCATCAGGTATCTCAATAACTTCTAGTTCAGCCCCTTCTTCCGTGTCTCGGGGTTCCATTTCATCCTTTTCTTCAAAAATACTGTTCAACATTGTTCTAAAAAATGAAATCACTCTGTTTCGGATTATTTTACGGTTGACAACAAAAATGATAGCTCTGAACAATAGCAAGGAAAAACGGGTTAAAAGTCACTAATTCGTCTGAAATTTGTAAAAACGTTACATAACCGTTCACAAAATAACCAAAATCACTCTTTCCGTTGTTAAAATTGTCACATTTTATTAATTATGCCACCTATAATGTATCAAGCATAGCCAGTGATAAATGGTGCCATTTCACTGAAAGTAAGAATACTGTCAAGTACTTTGCTTTTTTCTTTTCTCTGACGTATTCCTCTACGAGTTCCTGTATGCGATCGCTGCTGGACTGGATGGCGCCGCCAATGTTCTCGCACATATCTTCTACGTCTCCCAACTCCTCTTCATCGTACTGCTCGTAGAACTGAAACAGAGGCAATGGACAGCATAGAAGGCAAGCCTATGCCTAGCCATGACAGTTAGGTTATTGGGGCCGTATTCTCAAAATTACTCTTGATTAAATCCCGGTGTAAAGGTATATAAGGGTTCAAAATTATATTCTCAGTCAGACAATCACCACAGTGATAGCCACATGGTTATCGTTTAGATTATTATAAAAATGCCCTTTCACCAAGGGCAGCAGTGTCAGTAGAATAGGAAAGTTGGCTGATCTTATAGCGGAAAAATGCTAATAAGCTTGTCAAACACATGGGACAAGTTTTGCAGCCGAATAGGGAAATAGGGAGCTTTCTGCACCCTATTCGCACGAATAATTAGGAAAAACATTTTTCACGCTTACTAGCACTCAGGACTTAGGGTCAGGTGTATACATTATAAAGTATGAATACTCTACAGATACATACAGGTATATATATATTTCATTTAAATTTCTCTACGCGCAATCTATTTTTGTTTTGTATATAGACATCTTTCTCGAAAATTGCAAATGAGTAATGGCGTATTCCAACTTAACATGGTATTATTATTATTATATAGACATTAACTACTAATATTCAATACGAATCATAAAATGTTACAATACAACCATATAACTCTAGTTAATACAAATAACTGTAGAATTGATATAAGCTTGAACTACATTTACATATAACAATAAAAATGAATGGCGATAGATTGATTATTATATATATAATATGGATGAAAAATGATTTTCAGGACATATATAATATGTAGCTTGCCTAGTAAATAACATCAAGAATCAATGAAGTACATGACACTTTTCCGGCAACAGTGCAGATGATGATAATGGCTGATTAATTCGCGCGAATAGGGTGCAGAAAGCACTAACGTGTCGGGCGACTGCTATTCTGACGCAACTCTTGTCCGCTTCATTTAGCAAGCTGAGTTTCCCTATTCGGCTGCAAAACTTGTCCCATGTGTTTGACAAGCTTATTAGCATTTTTCCGCTATAAGATCAGCCAACTTTCCTATTCTACTGACACTGCTGCCCTTGGTGAAAGGGCATTTTTATAATAATCCTATTTCTTTTTCCGCTGCAGCCATTTTACTTGACGACAGGAAGCTGACACTTGAATTGTATATTTGTATGAAAATAATAAATTCTGAAAAGTGATAGTCGCGCATGTGTATGCTGCACTACATACTTATTTCTACAATGCCACTAACAGTACACAATTGGCCTGTTCGTATTTGTCATTATTTTGGGTTAACACATTAATTTTGGTCAACGTGACGTTAAATTCGTGTTCGGCAACTCAAACTAACCTTTTTCAGTTATTCAAAAAAATTGAAAATATTTTAAAATTTTGTCAAATTGACCTTTCTGGCACTTTGCTAGGGCTACCAAAGTGGACCAGTGCACACCACGCGGACCAAACAATATCAACTGACACCCCCTATCGACATCAAAATCTCAATTTCGAAAATTTGCCCCATTTTGACCCCCTTAGGACCCCCTATGGGGGGTACCCTGAGGGGGCTGTAGGGGGGTTCAGGGGGTCCTAGACGAAAACTGACTTCGAATTCGTGTTCAGGGGCCCAAATTACCCCTAGTGACATCAAAATCTCAATTTCGAAAAATTGACCCTTTTGGCCCTCTGGGGCATGGTACCATAGGGGGGGGGGGCTTGGCGGGGTCCACGAGGGTCCTAGGCAAAAACTAACCACAGATTCGTGTTTAGGGGGGCAAATTACCCCTATAAACATCAAAATCTAAATTTCGAAAACTTGACTCCTGAGGACCCCCTAGGGGGGGTACCCTGAGGGGGTCGTAGGGGGGTCCATGGGGGTCCTAGACAAAAATGGACCTCGGATTTGTGTTCAGGGGACCAAATTACCCCTAGAGACATCAAAATCTCAATTTCGAAAATTTGACTCCCAGTGAGGACCCCCTAGGGGGGGGGTACCCTGAGGGGGTCGTAGGAGGGTCCAGGAGGGTCCTAGGTAAAAATGGACCTCGGATTCGTGTTCAGGGGACCAAATTACCCCTAGAGACATCAAAATCTCAATTTCGAAAATTTGACCCCTGAGGACCCCCTAGGGGGGGGTACCCTGAGGGGGTCGTAGGGGGGTCCAGGGGGGTCCTAGGTAAAAACTAACCTCGGATTCGTGTTCAGGGGTCCAAACTACCCCTAGAAACATCAAAATCTCAATTTCGAAAATTTGACCCCTGAGGACCCCCTGGGGCCTGTTGCTCAACTTTACAAATCTTACAATTGTAACAATTGTAAGTGCAAAATCAGGTGATTCGTTACGAATTCTTCATATAAATTCATTACGAATCACCAGATTTTTCACTTACAATTGTTACAATTGTAAGACTTGTAAAGTTGAGCAACAGGCCCCGGCGGGGGGTATATACCCTGAGGGGGCCGTATAGGCGGGTCCAGGGGGGTGATAGGCAAAAACTAACCCCAGATTCGTGTTCAGGGGCCCAAATAACTCCTAGAAGCGAGATTTCAAGAAAAAAGTCGAAAAAAATTTTCCACCCCAAAAGTACCATAGGTGGTCACTTTTTGATGCGACCTGACTTCTGCCAATTTGCCTGGGGTGCCAAAGTGAAGCACCATACGCGACGCTGACCAAACAACATCAACTGACACCCTTGCACGTATTTATTGCGTCATCATAACAATACAGCACGAATGATTAGCCATTAAAGCGTTATACATTGACAAAGTCACGAAAAACCATGCTAGCAGGGTGCCGGAGGGGGGTGCACCAGTTCTGGCTATCAGGAAAATCTGACTACAAAACTAATAGCGCCCTGCAATGCGCAGTATATGGGTTTATATTCGCATACAAAACGACAGACCTCTATCTGTAACCGTCTTGGCTGTACTGCCCATAGGTAGCCTACCCCCGTAATACACGTGAATTACCTTCCGAGCCCCCTCCCCAGCGGTAAAGTTACACGATCGACTCCAAAATAGCAGATGCACTATAGCACCACTACACTACCCTGTATGCAGGAGATGGAGGCTACCTCACTTGCGTGACTTCTCAAAAGTTGGCTAGAAATTTTTCGGACTTTGATTTTTTTCGGACCCCAAAAAAGGGGTTTCCGCCCTCCCAGCAGAGACCGAACGGGGACGAAATTGAAAAAAGTGGCCCGTTACTTTCTAAGTTTGGTCAAACTAAATGTGAAAAACATATAATCATGACAACCCTACACGCGTCCGGTCCGGTAGAGCTGTTGAAAAAAAAAGAGGGAAAGTGTCAAGTTTGCAAAAGACAACTTTTCATATCTCAAGCTAGACTACACCAATCTCTCCGAAATTTTGCAGGCATATATATAACCTTCCACTAGGCGGATACACACACCAAATTAAAAGTCATTCGCTTGCATATATTTTAAGTTATTAAAAAATTAAATTTCAAAAATCCGCATTGGGTGGTTTTTTTCCTATTCTAGGGTTGGGCGCTGTCGCGCCAACCCTGATTAGGGATGTACCGAAAATTATTTTTATATATAATTTATAGTTTTCAGCCGAAAAACGGGTATTCTGTATTCGATACCGAAAAGTCAATTTTCGGCCGAATACCGAATAGGTAGAAACACTATATAAAGAAACAAAATCAACAAACAGGCAAATAGGATATGTGGCATTATATGACGGGGTTTGGGGTTCTGGCGCCCGGGGGTGGGGGGGGGGGAAACAAAAAACACTTATATCTTTTTCCACACCCTCCACCCACACACACTCCCTTCTCCTCTGCCTCGGCTCCCCCAAATTGATGAATATGATGAATACCCACGTACAATCTTGAGAATACGACCCCAGATTTTTTGCCTAACAACAAAATGAATGAGTACATAATAGGACTATTATGTACTCTTGATATGACGTTATTCACTCACCACAGAGCTTCAAAGTATTAAGTAATAGTTACTTTTTCAAACATATCATCCAGCATTTTCAATCCCTGAGTCCGCCTGATGACAGAAGACGACATGGAGTAGTCTGTGAATCTGGACTTTGTTTCTTCCAGCTCAAACGGATCAAAATCCGGCTCCGGACCAAAAGTCGAGTCCACTGATCCTGATTCGTTCGACCCTGAGCTGCCATCGTCACCTTGGTGTTCTAGCTCATTCGACTGCAGCCGAAGCTGATCTAAGACGTATGCAGCAGTAGAAGGGCTAAAACAGCCATATCTTTTAACTGATAAAGTTGTCTGAATACTGTTTTGCAAAATAATTTAAAGAAAAGCTTTTATATTAAATTACAAGATTTAATTAACTCGATGGCAACACAAGGCAAAGGAGCGAATTGAACCGACATCGTAGAATAATACTAAAAATTTAGAGTACTTATAACGAAATGCTTCCACTCTGCTACTTTGCGTGCCAATTTCAGCATTTCAGAGCAAATTTTACTTCAACAAAATCAGCTAGACAGTTTTAAGACAGTTTTATCAGTTAAGCTGGTGCTAACTTCACAGCAATTTGCACCATCTACCCCTCTGAAAATAAGTGCCTCTACGAGTTGGTGTAATTAAAAAATCTCCCATACTTAGGTTCTGTATGGTCGTGGAACTCATCAGTGGCCGACTCCACATTTGCCATCACTACAAAATCATCATCCAACTGATTTTCTGGGTTGTCAAAGTCGAAGTCATCATCGAGGGCTGCCACAACGTCTGGATCCCACTCGGGGTGAGGACCTGGAAATTAAGCAAAACCAAATTTCCAAAATCCCCACATTCACTAAATCTGAATTCATAAGAATTCATCTGAATTCATTCATAAGAGCATTCAAACAAATTCATGACAAGAAACCAGACAATCAAAAATATCCTTTTCAGCTTAGAAAAAGCGTCTTCTTCGACACATAAAACGTGCTTGCACAGAAAATCAAAGACATCGCAAGCAGACAATTTTATCGCGGTCTTGGTTAGCTGACAACGAGTTTGGTTAGCTGGTTAGTCAATGACAGTAACACCATCACAGTTCACTATAAATCGTCCATCGGATTGAACCATAATATCTTCAAGTTAATATCTGCAGCCAAGTTTATAGAAGTTGCCCTTATCGCAATAATTCATGAAGGTTTATCTATAAAAAATGGTTCTATGTATTAAAACTGAGTGCGTTTTTGAAATTTCTTGAATCAGAGATCAGAGATGGTTTTGACAATTAGACATAACAAACAAATCTTACCGGGATTTGGCACTGCTCTTTCCAATATGCCTGTTTCCAGCTCCATGTCTGTTTCAAACAGTGTCGACGGAAGCACAAGATTAGATGTTTTCTAAAAACGTAGTGCAACCGGCTACATGGCTGCAACCGACAACCGACAGTCGAGCTGGCAAGAGGCCAGACGCTGCAAAATGCTAGCTAGCTCAGTTAGCTGAAAGCATTATATGCCAGGCCGGCATATAATAGCTATGTGCTCATTACGTAATGCTGGTTTTCTTGACATTTAGATTAAATGTCAAGATTCAAATAAAATCTTGACTGGCATTTCAGTCAGACAGAATCTGGCTCAAAGTCCTACAAAAACAAAAATAGTTTCTAAAAATAAGAAATTCCAAGAACTAGAAATCTGACCATTCAAGCCATTGGCTGGAAGTTACAAACAACAAGTTGACATTTAACACCATTGGCTAAGACTTAAATTCCTTAAATTACTTCCGCGTATAAGGGGCTATATAAGTCAGTGCATCTGGCGAGGAAAGTCAGTCTGCCTACAGACCTTCTCGGTGTCCCCGACTTCATCCCTGACCTGTATCATGTTTACCCTTGCCCTTAACCCTCTCATGTCATGACCCCATGTTGTCTTGCTAATGTCTCTTTGTGCCCTATTGTTTTGGTTGTCTGGTCGCCCTGCGTATGTTATTATTGTGCTATAATTTCCTGCTGTGCCTCTCCAATAAAGTCTGTAAGTTCTGTTGTATTTGTATTCTGATGCTAAGACTACATTGTGTATGTGGCATACAGTTTTAGATACACAACGCAACGTCGCGAACCTGGTACTGGGAGTCAAAAGTCACGTTGACTCACAAGTGTGGCGGGTATTCACCCACTAGACGACTAAAGAATAGCACTTACACAGAATACCCGGTCACAGTAGTATGTGAAGAAGAAGGTCGTTGAAATTAATATACAATCTGACGGCTGTGTTATTCACTTCATCTATCTATGCGCACAAATGGACACCTTTTCGCTATATTATGTTGCCACTTTTCTAGGCTAGGCTGTAGTTAACCCCAATGGCTGAAAAATGTTCCAAAAAATTATTGAAAACTTAATACAACTATTTTTTGTAATTAGCTGTCGATTTATGAGCAATCAAAAGCTAGCTAGCTAGGTTGCCCGTTGGCACATTTTTAGTTTGACGTACAGAAAACAACAAACATATTTTGGTTTACGGCGTTGCGGCTTTGTGGTGAATTGACCGGGCATATCAGAGCGGCTCATTTGAGCCTAACTACCGATTCCGTAATCTTATTACTGACATTGATAGGTCGTACGTACGCATATCGTAACGGTACAAACGGGGTCCATGTTAAACGTCCCCGCTTTCCAAAGCTTCAAAACATGCTTCCTTACCACAGCCCGAGCCCCGGCCTTGTACTCGCCAGTGGTCTGTATGTCGCCCTCTTTGGTGATCTGATAGCGGTCCAGCACTGGCTCCAGACTGGACACCACTTCATTCACGTCCCGCAAGTGTTGCAAGTAGTCATAGTCGTCATCATAGTAGATGCCATATTTTAACTGTTCTTGCTTCCGCTGTAGTGGGTCACGGCTCTAAAGAAAAACATTGTTTTCTTACTAAATTAAGGCCATGAGCAATGTCATTATATTATAATCTTAATATTATGTACTCTTGGAACTAGTATGATCAATTTGAAGGCCGATATATTATGATCACAAGACTAAAGAAGCAATCCTTGTGTCAGACACAGGTAAAGAACTACAAGTACAACCGTCATTTTGCTACAAAAATAGGCCTGCAAGCTATTTTGTGCTAAGAATGTTTGCATAAATATGTACGTCATACATTGCCTGGTGCAATATAAATCAAACCAAACAAAGGACATGCTAAAAATGTCTGGCATTAAACAACAGCAGCACAGGTTCTCATGGACCTACTTACACTGACTGCTGGCGCAAGCACGTGTTGACTGGCTTCGTCTACTATGAGCGGATCTTTTTGGCTTCGATGAACCAAGTTGAATGTCACGGCATTTTTCTTATCAAGAAATTTCTTTTTACGCGGCTAAAACAATACCATTACTAAATGGGTCGGATTAAAATGGACAGAATATTAGTAATTTTGCTTGCTTTCTCTATTATTCTTTTCACTCAGTGACTCAGTTATTAGCTAGCAGTTCACTGTAGCAGTGAACATGCGAAATAAGGCAGTATCCCGTCACACCGCCCTGGCTATGTCCTTGCATGCATCATAAATATATTACATGCAATATAAATTGCAATATATTAGTGAATTAAACACTCAAATATATCCAGAAGAGTATCTACAGTATACATACAACTTACCATTTAAAATGTGCTGTGCTTGCCAAGATAATGATACCCTAAAAATTACAAAAAAACACACATAAATTGCCCATTTCTTTCATGGAGGTGAACAGTTCAAAAGACCGACTCCAGTCTCTCTTATTTAATGTGGGATTGGTTACGTGGTGTTATGATATGCTAGATTCATCTGAAATCAAATGTTCAAAAAAAGGTCAGGAAGACAGTGTCAAGTAAAATACCGACAGCTTGCTCTCGGTCTGCATTGTACGGTACAAATTCACAGCACGTTAAGCTCCTTACGAGCTAAATATTATCAAGAGCACATAATGGGAAGAGTATGACACTCTTCCCATTCTAGTTAATCGGCCGGAATTGACCATAATCCCTATTACGTACTCTTGATATTATGAAACAATCAGAATTCAGAACCACTTTTTCTCTAAGTTACCGAATGAAGCTTGTCGACATGGTCTGAACCACACTTTTAATTTACCTATGTACTAAAACTGGGTCTTTTCCGTTATTCCCCCGCCAGCCGTAATTTCTGTTATACTTGACCAAATTTCATAATATTGGTACCAATCGACTCCCCTTGACCTCAGGACTTCGAAAATACACTTTTTTAAAAAATTTTAAAATTTTTAAAAAAATTTAAAATTTTAAAATTTTGCACTTTTTTTAAAATTCTATTCCTGGAACGCTAATATTTGCTTTCCGGAATGCCGAAATAAGCATAAAACATCAAAATAGCGATTTAAAAAAGTTTAAAATTTTTTGATAAATAAAAAATTCGAATATTTTAAAACTTTTTCAAGACTACAATTACATCCATGACATTATGTTTAATGACACCAAATCGTTGCATACCATAAGCTTCACTCGTTGCAATCGTCAATCGTTGCATACCATAAGGATTGCTTGTAGCGAACGACCGGAGGTAAAATTTTGCCGGAGCAGGAGCCGGAGCCGGATAGAAAATGCCGGAGCCGGAGCCGGAGCCGGAGGCAGTGTTTTTCAAAAAATTTCAATTTGTGTGTTGACAATTTTGACCAATTTTTTTCATTTTTTCGAATCAGCATTCTTCAATTTTCAACATTCAAGCCCCATTTCTATACATTATGGGTGGGATTCACAAAGCGCGTTTAAACGCAGTCTAAGTTAGACTGCGTTTAAACGCAGTCTAAAACGTTGGTCTAAGATAATCATGATTCACGAAATTTGTGTGTATTTTCATTACGATTGTTCTATATCGTTCTATCACCTTATTCTATTGCAATGGTAAAGACGCTTAGAACATTTCGTAACGAGCGTTTAGCTAAACGCTCGTTTAAGGGGGTAATTGCGTTTTTAGGTGTTTTTTTGCAAAGCCGTAGCTCAGCGTTTACAAGTTCAAATCACAAGCGGTCTTTTGCATTAGGTAGAACAATATATTTCCTAAATGTATGCCATGCATTGAAATTTAACCTGTGATTTTGTTTCCAGTATAAGCGACTAAAGAAAGGTCCTTTCCAAAATATTACAATTTTTTACAAAAAGTTTGCGCCACAGCTCTGAATCATACGATTACCTGTTGGGGCTGAAAGTTGGTAAGGTTTTTGACATGTTTAAAATCCCCAGGCATGTCCCCCACTTTTTTAATAACTAGTCAATTTACTGAGAAAATAGCTGAAAAGCAAACGCACCGAAAATTTAAGATATTTTCTTGTAATTAAAACCCTCTAAAAACGTCCACAGGTGAAATTTCTAAAAAGTGAGAGACATGCCTGGGGAATTTGACCTTTACAGTGCTGTCCCAAAAATTCATGCTCAGGCGTCACTTATAACTTGAGTACTGGTGGCGCAAAGTTTACATAGAAATCACAAAAACCTCGAAAACGCAACTACCACCTTAAACGCAGTCTAAGTCTGATTCACAGACCCCGTTTAGACCTTGTTTAACTAAACGCTCGTTTAACTCTGAAAATGGTTTTTTTTACATACGCAAATCGTTTTTGTGTGTAAGTACCTGCCCATTAAGTTGTTAAATGTTGCATTTAGGTAATTTTACTTAATTTTTTACACAAATTAAAACATTTGAACTTTTAAAAAAAGTGCTATGTTTAGTCTAGGGTTCTGAAAATTACTGAAATAGACCTTAAAGCACTATTTTAAGCATTTTGTAAGCTGTTAAAATTACCGTAGCATCATTTACGACCTCATTTACGAAACGTGACAAAATATAGCTTTATCTAACTTTTGCATAGCTTAAACCATGTCTGGATCCAACTTATGAATTTATGAGACAGTTTTAACCGTTTAAAACAATTTAACCAGATTAACATGGTTTTCTAGAATTGCAAAAAATAGGTCCGAAACATCAATGATAAGTTAGAAATAGGAAAGTAAAGTATTAGTGGCTCTTCAAAAGTTTTTAGAATGTCGGTTAACGAAGATAATTAACTTAAACATAGCTTGGACGGCCGTATAGGCAGGTCTAAGTTTTTATTAGAAAATCAGGCTGATTTAGACTGCGTTTAAGTTAAACAGCCTTTGTGAATCATGTTTAAGAAAAACGCGCTCTATATTTGAAAATTTGTGTGCAGAATTCGTTACGATCACGCGATTTTTTGCACGCTGATTTAGGGAGACTGTGTTTAAACGCAGTCTAAGACTTAGACCGAGTCTAAGTTAAACAGGCTTTGTGAATCCCACCCTATGTCTTTACTAAACACCCATACGACAAATTATAGTTGGCCACTGGTCACTGTTTTGAGTGATCTCACAAAATTTTTTATTACATATATAACATTAATAAAAGTAAAAAATTTGGTCAAAGTGACCCGTATAGGATTTTGACTGCGGTGTCAAGAGCGTAGTCAGGGGGTGGTTTAGAGGATCTGTTTGAGCAACCCCTTGTAGTCGAACCTTACGAAATTGTCAACAAGGGTACCCCAAAAAAAAGGAATAATTGAAAAAATTGAACTTTGTAGAAGATACACATACAATGCCGTAAATGTCTCTAGCTTCTGGAAGGCACGCCCCCCCGACCTCCGTAATCTAGGCGTATATATCTCAATGGCGTAGCCAGCAAAAAAGTTCGGGGCATGGCTTTTTGATTTTTTGCAATGGGTTAAAATTAACTTTTTTGCTATTTTAACACAACGATTTGCGAGATAACAGCACATATTGTGCAAACACTGTAATCATTTTGACCGGCCAAAAACAGCAGAGCTAAAAGTCGAGCTCACGTACATAGTTGCACGGATCTGGGAGCGGCAACTCCCAAAATTGAGAGAAAATTTTGGATTTTAAGCCGAATTTGGTCAATTGGAGACATATGAAATACTTTTTCCGACCAGAAAATTGAAATTAACGGGCTTAACATAATGGTAGAAATACATAATGGTAGAGAGGGGTGGTCGTCTCTATCACAGCCGACAGTAATATGAGTCGCCCGCGCCAATAGCTTCGTTAGCCTTATTTTTTCTCAACTTTTGAACTTTTTGCCAAAATTTCAACAATGAAAAATTCTCCGGCTCCGGCACTTTTTTGCCGGAGCCGGAGCCGGAGCCGGAGGTTCAAATCCGGCCGGAGCCGGAGCCTCCGGTCGATCGCTAATTGCTTGTCATGACCAGGCCCCGACAAGCGCAACAAAATAAGTTGAGGAACCGCCATTGCGAGATTAACACTTTAAACTAATCTCGGGATTCTGTTTAGTCATTATCCGGGATTTTGCAGCGTGGGAACATTTTAGATTTTCGCGCTATGCCTACACATGCATATTCTACCTGTATACTACGCACTCTTGATACTACGTATACATATGCGTACACTGTAAACATCCGCCTATTTTGATGTTTTATGCTTATTTCGGCATTCCGGAAACCAAATATTTGCGTTCCAGAAATAGAATTTTAAAAAAAGTGCAAAATTTTAAAATTTTTAAAAAAAGTGTATTTTCGAAGTCCTGCGGTCAAGGGGAGTCGATTGGTACCAACATTATGAAATTTAGATAACAGAAATTACGGCTGGCGGGGGAATAACGGAAAATACCCCTAAAACTATCGTGTTATATAAATAAAACTATCATGTTATATAAAACACGACAGAGATTGCTGAACGGTCACTCCAAAGTAAGATGCGCTCGTCGACTGTCATCCTCCGATTCGGTCTTAACCGAGCAAAAAACGGGTCCACTGCCTGCAAAATCTGAAAATTTTTCCTAGTCCATTTTGGTTCGGTGACAAGGGCTTTACTCAAACTTAAGTCTACTTTGCAGCTGCAATTATCTGTTCTCCACAGTTAACGGATAACGTGAGCCGATGTCACCAAGGATTTCGTGTCACATCATCCATCCAACAATAACACTGACTTATCACTAAAAGATTTTACTAAAATATAGTACACAATTGCAACTCACAAAATTGATTAAGACTTTATTGATAAAATCACAGTAGTGTTGACACAACGAACGGACACTAACATACCGTATGAGGCACGGGTGATGAACCAACAACATAAAACACAAAAGTACTATATTAAAATTCTGGGTTTTTAACGCCTACAAATTTATATCGGTAATTTAAATGACCTCAGTTAGCAATCAAACCCGAACTAAAAGTAACCTGAACAGTGAATACAGAAAAGTAAGGGTGTAGCCAGCGGTGGAATGGGCGGAATGACATTTTAAGTAAAGTTCTGGTCCTTAATGTGGAAAATTTTAGTAACAGTTCCAGACTTGCTAGCTTTTGGACCCTCTCCGGCCCTCCGCATGTGCTGTTCTTGGTGCTTTAAGCTCTAGCGTTACTTCCGATGCCACTCAGGTCACAAGTTAGTTTTATATGTGCACGAAATGTCTCGTTTTTTAGCGTTCATAATTCAATTAACTCGCATTTTAACAGATAAAAAAATCACAACTGACTCTCACCCGAATTTTTTTTTGGCTACGCCAACGCAGAAAACTAGCTGGCAAGACTTTTCAGACGAATCATTCAACAAAACTTTATAAGCCCGACAATAATTTCAACAGTATACTTTTGGCGAAAAAACCCATATTACATTAAAAACACAGCCTAATAAAGTGAATATGTCATGATTAAAACATCACATCAACTACAGCTGAAACAGAGGATTTTCAAAAATAATAACAACAATTATTGTACTATTTTTTTCTCTATCACAAATTACAGCTAGTCACAAATTACTAACAAAAAGACAAAACAACGAAAATATGCAAAAACAATCAATGTGTAACGAAAACTTGAACGGTTAAGTTAACAGTAATTAAACACCGACCAGTTTCAAAAATAAGTCCGCTTCAAACCAGTGCAAGTTTAACAGTCGATTCATACTTACAGTGAATAAGGCAAAATTGCCAAAACTGACGCCTTTAAAACTACACTTTATGCGTTTTGCTAAAACCTGGTTTTACGTAAGTTTGTCGAATAAATTGGACGTAACTTCATTACGAAACATTTAATAGTAAAAAATGAATCACATAATATAATCATTTTAGCTTATAATGAGTTTTTGTACTGTATAATGCTTATTAGACTTAAAGTTGACCTGTTGAATTCTGACTCTACAGACCTAAGCACTAACTGAAAATATGGGCGTCGTATTTATTCATATGTGTGGTTCCACCAGAAAAATATTTCTATGCTTGCAAAAATACATCACAATTTTAAAAAATATTGTCACTGAATGTAAATCAAAGCTCTGAGAATTTCACACAACTTTTTTTTAAAACAAGTAATCAAAAGTGTCGCTGACAAAAGTAATTGGCCGTCGATTATCAATTAATTAAATATCAAAAAGGCGACTACCCTCAGTACCACATTAAGGAAGAAAAACCGTTTCTAAATAATAATAAATCCCAGTTGTATAAATAAATAAATATTATGATGCTAAACGATACCAATATACTCATATTATTATCAAAAAATTGTATCAGAAATTACAACAACAAAAATAAATGTGCATCTACACTACTGCACCATTCAAACAAATTGCATACAATACAATGTGCATCTACTTTATCACGAATTCAAAAAGTAGCTCATTACAAGGTTATATAAGAATAAGACATAAAAAGTAACAATAAATACAAACTGCATCTACAAAAACTAAAAAAGTTTTATGATGATCAGACGTCGTGACAAATAAACACTTAAACGCAAACAAATAAGCTCAAAAATATAGGAATTGGTCTGCAGTGAGCAGAAAAATCGCACCGGCAGGGCATAAGCAGCAATCAACGCAGAGTGAGCAAGAACAGCACTTCTTTCATCTCATTCGATTCAGTACAAAAATCCGAATTGATCCTGTATAACTCTTTGATGTTGAACTTCGAACCTAAAAATCAAATATTATCAAATACTATTTAATAAACGTTCATAATAGCACATACATTACACACCAAAGCTAGACAAGTTATGCCAATTAATGGACGAGATGATTGAAATAACATAATTTAATAATAACATAAACTTCTCCATCATAAATAAAAACTTTCAATATCACTCGAAAAAGCTGCTGTAAAAATGAACTCAAAAAGATACTGAGATACTAAAAAATGAAAATAAACATACTGTATAAAATCCCTCATAGTAACTTTCTCAACAAACCTCATCAAACAGTAAGAAAACGAAGAGACCTTCCCAAAATAGAAAAACTCACCAAATGATGGTTTCACGGCATTGCAAGTTGTCATCGATTTCATGTCGTCTGAAAAAACGTATATATATTAAAACTGGAACTACATATATCATAATTCACAGTATGATACTACATACATAGACACACACAAACCTGTATACACACATTATAATTATCAATCAATTATCGCCAATTTACTCAGTTTATAAAACCTAATGGCCAATGGGTTTTCTTACTAGCTGTCATTTTAAACGATACTATATTATTATAGTTCGACTAAAGACATATAATTACAGTAGATTTCCACCGGCCTACTGTTTTCAGTGCTAAAAAGCACAGCAAAACATATATACCTGAAGTAAATTCAAACGTCTCCAGCATGTATTTGACATTGGGCGCAACAAGAGACAGCATCTGCTGGACATACCTTAATTAATGTAAGAATTAAGTAATTTATTTATTAATCAGTTTATACAGTCAGTCGATGCAATAACTTCAGCACAACCTGATGAAACAGCAATCCCGTTTGTTAGAGGACATGGCAGAGACATTAAAATGTCTCTTGAACATTCCATTCTCTATTCAATAATCTCTGTTTTTCAAACAAAAGCTATAACATGTTATATTTTTCATTTTTAATAGAACAGTCAGCTTTTGACAGCTGTCTAGAGTCTACAGTTCAAAAGGAAGGCTTGCAGAAGGACCGAGATTATATTCAGAGGAAATGACAAAAATATGAGGGAGGATTAAGGAAACCCCCCACAAACAAGATCGAAGTCTCAGGAGAAATAGAAAATAGAAAATGGTAGCAAGAAATGTCATTTGCTAGACAAAAGCAAAGGAGAAGCAAAACAACAATATTTAACTAAATGCTTTAAAAAGCATAGACACAAACTGCAAATTAACATGTGTTTATTTTTATCTTCATTATTTTATTCTACAAGAAACAGTACTAACTTCTCTCTGTCATCCTCGTTGCAAGCGTTAAATGCACCACGATCCCAAATCACATTAAAATCATGACCAATTAAGTCCCTAAAAAAGCGATAGTTCAAATGTACAAGTAGTCATTTTGAAGTCTACGTTAAAAAATATGTTACCCTTAATGTAATACCTAAATGTGTAATGCAGTGTCCACGTTCTTCATGATACTTATACGTATATAATGCAATTTATACCTAAACATCAAAGACATACCTTTCGTCAAAAAAGAAATGCGTCACCAGCGAACACCTTCAGCCTGCTGTCTTTGCGTCTGAAATTAAAATTAAAAAAATTTTGAAAAAACAATGTGAACGACAGAGTCTATATACCCTTGTAAAAATAGTATATGCATCCACGCATTCTGCCTGTTCCTGAAAAAACCCCCCCCCCCCCCCCCCCCCCCCCCCCCCCCCCCCCCCCCCCCCCCCCCCCCCCCCCCCCCACTCGCGCACATCTCCATCTCTTTTCCCCATTTTCCCCCCCCCCCTGCAAGGCTCCCTACCCACACGGTGAGAGAGAGAGTATTAGGCTTAAATTTCTATTTAGATCTCAAGCTTAGGCTCATTCCCTTGGTAGCGACTTGGGCGTAGCTTGGTCTTAGATTAAGGGTTCGACAGATACTTTAAAAAACGGAAATTTATGCAGAGAGAGAATTTTTGGTAATATATCGTTTAAAATCAAAAACATGGTTCACTAATCACTTCATAACAACTGTAAGTAGGTAACCCTATAAAGCGTGAACGGTCCGGCCGCTTCTTTGACATAATCCAAACCAGATTCTTGAAACAACTCCAGCACTCCGGGTTCAAAAAGTTCAACGCCAACAACTGTATGCTTGCGCTTGTATAGCCTGAAACAAATCATGTGAAATATCTTTGTGTATAGTATTCTAAGTAATATCATGTCTAGTGAAAAATAGGCAATGCTGTTGGGGACCCTCAACCTTTTTGGTATGTAACCTTCTCCAATTTTTAGGTCTTCTCCCTCACTTTTCTAAGCATCGTACAATTTGTGTGAAAATGTTGGTGATTTGCAGTTTTTTGCGCACTGCTATCTGAACCTCAGGTCTTCTAGACTACAGATTCTTTTGCCTATGTTGCTGTTTAGGCATGTAATTTTAAAACGATGCAAGAAGTTGAAGTTTAAAAAGCGACATGAGTGGACAATGGACAGGTTTCGGTCAATATATAAGTTACAATGCCATGCCTCGACTAAACTGTCAACTCAAACCAAAACTAAACTAAACAAAATATTATAGCTTTATTATGAACCAAAAAACAGGTCATTGCATTGCACAAAACCAGTCAAAAATTGGGTAAATATTGCAAGCCGTGATTGCTCAAACGTCCTGCTAGGCACGTCATGAATAATTATGACTTGGAACAAAATAGGATTTCAGTACATATATTCTATTATACTCAGAGATGTACGGGAGCAATTGGCGAGGGAGGTGCCCGACCTCCGGCGGCGGAGAGTGAGGTAGTCCTGGTTTTGGTTTAATTTACGGCCTGAACTAAGCTCAGCACATTCGACTACGGCGCAAAAGGTAAAAGTATATACATGCAACTCACCAGTTTAGATCCAATGACTTTCCACACCATGGCACAAAAATCCGACACGGCTCACCATCCGTTAGCAATTCGTAGTACTTTTCTAAGGCCCTGAAACATTTTTTGTTTCTATAAAAATATTTTAACCGTAAAATACTCGAAAACTGCTAAGACAGCGCTGAACGTGCAAAAGTTTATGCGCCTACTTCGCAGAACTATAGTCAAGATAACAAATTACAATTGACAATTAAAATCAAACTATAAAAATGACGAATGTCAATTAAACTTTTGACAAAATTATGAATTACAAACTGTGAAAATTTTGGAAGTGAAAAAAGTGGAAGTTGGAAACATTGTGTCGTAACTCCTCAAAATTTGGCGGGTCCCAAAATAGACTGCACGAGAGCACGCCCCCAGGGCCCTTTTTGAAATCCACCGAACACCCCCGAATACAGTCAATTACTATTGCGACTAGCCACATGCTCATCTTTGGCAGATTTAACCATTATTAGGCCGACTTACGGATGCACCGAGTTCATGTGCCAATAAAGTGGGATCTCCGTCTGTGCGACATTTCTCCCAGTCGTTAATCCAGTCATCCTTGGTGAACACCATTCGGTTGTGATCATGATCCGTAAGTTTGGCAGTCTTCGGATTTTCAGACATTTTATCCAGTTTGAATCTCGTCAACGCTACAGAAAATTCTAAAATAATTAAATGCAACTTGTGATTTGTGAATAAAAAACTTTTGGAGCCCAGGGCGAAACTACATACTTAAAAATTTTGGGTGTTTTATTGAGTGTGGTATAATTTTTTGTGAGCTAATGCAATATTTTCTGCATGAGACAGAAATATAGTGCGTGTGAATAAAAACGCAAATTTTCGGCTTGCGATTTTAAAAAATTGGCTCAACCAAAAAAGTTAAAATTTGGCATTTGAATGAACGTTGTTGTTTTCGAGCGGTCGCAAAATTTGATTTTGAGCAAATAGATAGTGTAACAACCGCCATATTCTCTTGTTTTATTTCCCAAAACATTTGAACTGGTTAATAACATTGTATGTTGCGAAGCTGGCTCCAGGGTTAAATGTAGTTGGGGGGGGGGGAAATAGTGGACTTATTTTTTGAGTAGAGCACCTTGGGGGAAGCATTTTTGCTTCAAGAACCCCTAATTCATTTTTTGAATTTTCTGAGATATGACTCCCCGAAATCTGAACCCTCAGTGAGGGACGCTTTCGCAATTTTTTTCCGAAGCCCTTGTTTTTTTCGTTCTAATCGTGTCTAAATGGTGTCAGATTGTTTGCAATTTTGTAGAATCAAAACAAAGTCTCTTTGACCGGGTTCCAGCCGAAAAATTGGCCAAATTCGCCAGAAACGTCCAATTTTTTACCAAATTCAAGCTTGGCCTTAATTTAGGCTTGGGCTTAGGCTTCGGGCTTAGGCTTAGTATGGGGCTTAGGCTTAGTATCAGGCTTAGGCTTAGGTTCAGGCTTAGACTCAGGCTTAGGCAATAAAAAATAGCGATTTTCAGAAAAAAATCATGCCAGCTTAGCCTAGAGAATCCTGGCAACTAAGCCTAGACGATGCCTGAAAACCAGTGGCGGATCCTGGGGGGGGGCCCGGGCCCCGCCCCCCCCCCCCTTCACAGGAAAACCGGTGATCCGAATTTTTCTGAATCACCGTCTTACACTTCGGAGGTATTTCAGAGGTTATTAGGAGCTTTTTATACATATTTTGTAGCGTTTCAGGACAATTTAGTTGGTTATTCGGATGTCTAAATTTTGTCCCGAAAAATCTGTGAAACTATACTCAAAAATTGAAATTTATTGAAGACAAAATTCAGACAAAATTCGGACATTTTTAAGATGTTCTAATTTTCTATAAAAAGCCTATAAAATGTATTAGACAGAAATGGGGTGAATCTAAGATGATTTTTGGACATCTTACTTTTCTTTTAAATTGTCTTAAAAATTTGTCTTAGTTTCAAGGAATCATTATTGGAGGGTTTTCACAGAAAATTAAGACATATTAAAAATGTCCGAATTTTGTCTAATTTTTGTCTTAAAAAATTCCAAATTTTTGAAAACAGTTTCACAGATTTTTCTGACAAAATTTATACATCCGACTTTTCAATTAAATTGTCCGAAAACGCTACGAAATATCTATAAAAATCTCCTAATAACCTCCGAATTACCTACGAAGTGTAAGACGGTGTTTTAGAGAAAATTCGGATCACCGGTTTTCCTGTGCTTTGGCTCTGCCCCCCCCTCCTCCCCCCTTTGCCAAAGAGGGCCTATAGAAAAAAATTTCCGATACGTCTCCATTGACCGAATTTGGCCTAAAAATCAGAAATTTCCCCAATTTTTTTCTGAGGGCTGCCGCCCCCCTACCCCTGCAACCCTGTAGCTCAATATTTCTTGCTTTTGTGTTTCATTAAAGTGTGTTTATGTGCATATGGGTGTATTGTACACTATGTATTTGCCACTGGCGGTCCCAGACTTCAATTTCGGGGGGGCGGAGGTCTGAAGAAACTCTTTCCTTTTTATAATAGCGTTTTTTAGTTTTATGCCATCTTGTAAAGCCGCAGCCATTTCAAGGGCAATGAGTTGAGTCTGTTTGTATTAAAATCCAGTGCTGTACCCAGGAAAAAATAGAGAATTTTTCAATTTTAGGCCGAATTTGGTCAGCTGGAGACGTATCAGAAAATTTTTCCGACAGGAAAATAAAACACAAACAAGATGGGAAACATCAGCCCAAACAGTGTATTACACAACTAAATGCAGCATAATATACTCGTGTAGACATGCATAGGCTTTTATAAAATATAATAACAAGGAATAGTAAGTCACAGAGTCGCAGGGGTCTGGGGCGGTAGCCCTAAGGAAAAATTGGGGAAATTTTTTATTTTTAGGCCAAATTTGGTCAATTGGAGACGTATCGGAAATTTTTTTTTGGTAAACCTAGCTACATCATCACCATAAGCATTGTCAGGGGGTTCTCGAGAGGCGTGTCCAAGTTGTGTCCGGCAGGAAAAATTGTGCCCCGCAAGAAAAAATTGTGTCTGGACACACTTCTGGACACAAAAAAAAACCTTGCTTATCAGACATTTTTTCAGACAAAATTTAAAACAACGGATGGGAACGTTACATCAGACAGTGCATTACACATGTAAATGTAGCATAATATACACGTGTAGACATGAAATTGCAGGACAATGCACTTTGATGAATAGGCTTTGATGAAAAATAATAACAAGGAATAGTAAGCCACAACGTCGCAGGGGTCTGGGGGCCGCAGCCCCCAGAAAAAAATTGTGGTAATTTTTTATTTTTAGACCAAATTTGCTCAATTGGAGACGTATCAGACATTTTTCCGGCCGGACCATAAAAACCAAAGGGGGGACTTGTGTAAAAAATCAGTGGAAAAAAATTTCGGGGGGAATTCTTCCCCCTGGGTACGCCCTCGATATGGAGCATAATGTAGTCTTGTATAGCAGGCGGGGAAAAAATCCACCCCATTTTTTGGGGGAAAAACCCACCCCAGTTCCGGAACTTGGGTACGTGGTACAGGTCTAAAAATTTGCCAGCGTATAGTACAGTCCCTGTAGGCAAACGTATATAAGCGGTATCCAAACGGGGTCTCGTCGGTACTTTTTATGAGTCAAAAATTTTGACCTCCCATTTTTGACCCGACATGGCTCCAAGGGAGGTGAATTTTGGAGTCTCATTTCTTAGCACTAAGAGATGCGAGCTCAAATGTAAAAACACTTTTACAGAGGACTAACCTTCCTCTATTCATGACAGCAGTGGCAGGTCCCTCCTTTTTTTGTACGAGGGAAGGGCATGACCCGAAATTAGACGGGGTAAAAAAATCCATGTGGGGAAAAAACCCACTTTTTGAAAATGGTCTGGTGATATCGAAAAACCTAGTAGCTACTCCAAAAGACTCATGGTAGTGCAAAAAGACGTTTATTGTTAACACAAATGCGCGTACTGACATTTTCTTGGTCGAATTCTGAAATACGGGCCTAATAGTCGGACTTTGTATTTTGAGGTCCCTTTGGAGCGGAAAGTAGTATTATCTGGTACTACTGCCAGTTTTTTGTATGTTTTTAATTATAACCTGTCAATTTCTTTTTTGTTTAAACGCCAAATAACCGAATAAAATTAAAATATGCCCGTCACGACCAGTCACACCCACTTACGGTACCCTCCATGGAGGGTCGATGGCGTAAAAAGTAGCCATAAAGGGCAGATTTTGCAGGTATTTGAAGCGTAATAGCAATTTTTTAGTTGTTCTCAACGTTTTCAGGCGAAATTAAGGTGTTTGGTTTTCAAATCGGAAAATTCAAAATTTTATAATGGGCTGCGAAGGGCAGTTTTCAACCTTGTCTACCTGAGGCCCCATAGCAAATGTGCGCATAGTTTTGGCATCAGGGGCCTCTACTGCTCCTAATACGTGCCATAGCGTTGAAAAACTACCGCTAACACACTTTTCGGGTGAGGGTGGGTTTTTCCCCCCACATGGGTTTTTTTCCCCGGCAAGTTTTTGGCTTCCCGCCAAAAAATGGTAACAGATAGCTAAATGAAACCGGTCCCAGCATTTAGAGCAAGGTTAAACCTACGATAGATTTTTTTGGTTTCCCGTGAAAACGTATAGTCTCTGAGCTACATGACGAAATATGAACATGCGGGTTTTTTCCCCGTCTGCTATAATGTACATGCATAGGCTTTGATGAAAGATAATA
>JASANF010009931.1:95000-103499 GCA_030248245.1 Trissonchulus sp. WLG1_4
GGTCAAAAATGGGAGGTCAAAATTTTTGACTCATAAAAAGTACCGACGAGACCCCGTTTGGATACCGCTTATATACGTTTGCCTACAGGGACTGTACTATACGCTGGCAAATTTTTAGACCTGTATATACCATATACCCAAGTTCCGGAACCGGGGTGGGTTTTTTTTCGCCCCAAAAATGGGGTGGGTTTTTTTCCCCGTCTGCTATACAAGAGTACATTATGCTCCATATCAAGGGCGTACCCAGGGGGACGGCCGGAAAAATTTTCTGATACGTCTCCAATTGAGCAAATTTGGTCTAAAAATAAAAAATTACCCCAAATTTTTTTCTGGGGGCTGCGCCCCCCAGACCCCTGCGACTTTGTGGCGTACTATTCCTTGTTATTATTTTTCATCAAAGCCTATTCATCAAAGTGCATTGTGCTGCAATTTCATGTCTACACGTGTATATTATGCTACATTTACATGTGTAATGCACTGTCTGATGTAACGTTCCCATCCGTTGTTTTAAATTTTGTCGGAAAAAATGTCTGATAAGCAAGGTTTTTTTTTGTGTCCAGAAGTGTGTCCAGACACAATTTTTTCTTGCGGGACACAATTTTTTCCTGCCGGACACAACTTAGACACACCTCTCGAGAACCCCCTGACAATGCTTATGGTGATGATGTAGCTAGGTTTACCGAAAAAAAATTTCCGATACGTCTCCAATTGACCAAATTTGGCCTAAAAATAAAAAATTCCCCCAATTTTTTCCTTGGGCTACCGCCCCCAGACCCCTGCGACTCTGTGACTTACTATTCCTTGTTATTATATTTTATAAAAGCCTATGCATGTCTACACGAGTATATTATGCTGCATTTAGTTGTGTAATACACTGTTTGGGCTGATGTTCCCATCTTGTTTGTGTTTTATTTTCCTGTCGGAAAAATTTTCTGATACGTCTCCAGCTGACCAAATTCGGCCTAAAAATTGAAAAATTCTCTATTTTTTCCTGGGTACAGCACTGGATTTTAATACAAACAGACTCAACTCATTGCCCTTGAAATGGCTGCGGCTTTACAAGATAGCATAAAACTAAAAAACGCTATTATAAAAAGGAAAAAATTTCTTCAGACCTCCGCCCCCCCCGAAATTGAAGTCTGGGACCGCCAGTGGCAAATACATAGTGTACAATACACCCATATGCACATAAACACACTTTAATGAAACACAAAAGCAAGAAATATTGAGCTACAGGGTTGCAGGGGTCAGGGGGCGGCAGCCCTCAGAAAAAAATTGGGGAAATTTCTGATTTTTAGGCCAAATTCGGTCAATTGGAGACGTATCGGAAATTTTTTTCTATAGGCCCTCTTTGGCAAAGGGGGGAGGAGGGGGGGCAGAGCCAAAGCACAGGAAAACCGGTGATCCGAATTTTCTCTAAAACACCGTCTTACACTTCGTAGGTAATTCGGAGGTTATTAGGAGATTTTTATAGATATTTCGTAGCGTTTTCGGACAATTTAATTGAAAAGTCGGATGTATAAATTTTGTCAGAAAAATCTGTGAAACTGTTTTCAAAAATTTGGAATTTTTTAAGACAAAAATTAGACAAAATTCGGACATTTTTAATATGTCTTAATTTTCTGTGAAAACCCTCCAATAATGATTCCTTGAAACTAAGACAAATTTTTAAGACAATTTAAAAGAAAAGTAAGATGTCCAAAAATCATCTTAGATTCACCCCATTTCTGTCTAATACATTTTATAGGCTTTTTATAGAAAATTAGAACATCTTAAAAATGTCCGAATTTTGTCTGAATTTTGTCTTCAATAAATTTCAATTTTTGAGTATAGTTTCACAGATTTTTCGGACAAAATTTAGACATCCGAATAACCAACTAAATTGTCCTGAAACGCTACAAAATATGTATAAAAAGCTCCTAATAACCTCTGAAATACCTCCGAAGTGTAAGACGGTGATTCAGAAAAATTCGGATCACCGGTTTTCCTGTGAAGGGGGGGGGGGGCGGGGCCCGTGGCCCCCCCCCTGGATCCGCCACTGGTTTTAAGGCATCGTCTAGGCTTAGTTGCCAGGATTCTCTAGGCTAAGCTGGCATGATTTTTTTCTGAAAATCGCTATTTTTTATTGCCTAAGCCTGAGTCTAAGCCTGAACCTAAGCCTAAGCCTGATACTAAGCCTAAGCCCCATACTAAGCCTAAGCCCGAAGCCTAAGCCCAAGCCTAAATTAAGGCCAAGCTTGAATTTGGTAAAAAATTGGACGTTTCTGGCGAATTTGGCCAATTTTTCGGCTGGAACCCGGTCAAAGAGACTTTGTTTTGATTCTACAAAATTGCAAACAATCTGACACCATTTAGACACGATTAGAACGAAAAAAACAAGGGCTTCGGAAAAAAATTGCGAAAGCGTCCCTCACTGAGGGTTCAGATTTCGGGGAGTCATATCTCAGAAAATTCAAAAAATGAATTAGGGGTTCTTGAAGCAAAAATGCTTCCCCCAAGGTGCTCTACTCAAAAAATAAGTCCACTATTTCCCCCCCCCCAACTACATTTAACCCTGGAGCCAGCTTCGCAACATACAATGTTATTAACCAGTTCAAATGTTTTGGGAAATAAAACAAGAGAATATGGCGGTTGTTACACTATCTATTTGCTCAAAATCAAATTTTGCGACCGCTCGAAAACAACAACGTTCATTCAAATGCCAAATTTTAACTTTTTTGGTTGAGCCAATTTTTTAAAATCGCAAGCCGAAAATTTGCGTTTTTATTCACACGCACTATATTTCTGTCTCATGCAGAAAATATTGCATTAGCTCACAAAAAATTATACCACACTCAATAAAACACCCAAAATTTTTAAGTATGTAGTTTCGCCCTGGGCTCCAAAAGTTTTTTATTCACAAATCACAAGTTGCATTTAATTATTTTAGAATTTTCTGTAGCGTTGACGAGATTCAAACTGGATAAAATGTCTGAAAATCCGAAGACTGCCAAACTTACGGATCATGATCACAACCGAATGGTGTTCACCAAGGATGACTGGATTAACGACTGGGAGAAATGTCGCACAGACGGAGATCCACTTTATTGGCACATGAACTCGGTGCATCCGTAAGTCGGCCTAATAATGGTTAAATCTGCCAAAGATGAGCATGTGGCTAGTCGCAATAGTAATTGACTGTATTCGGGGGTGTTCGGTGGATTTCAAAAAGGGCCCTGGGGGCGTGCTCTCGTGCAGTCTATTTTGGGACCCGCCAAATTTTGAGGAGTTACGACACAATGTTTCCAACTTCCACTTTTTTCACTTCCAAAATTTTCACAGTTTGTAATTCATAATTTTGTCAAAAGTTTAATTGACATTCGTCATTTTTATAGTTTGATTTTAATTGTCAATTGTAATTTGTTATCTTGACTATAGTTCTGCGAAGTAGGCGCATAAACTTTTGCACGTTCAGCGCTGTCTTAGCAGTTTTCGAGTATTTTACGGTTAAAATATTTTTATAGAAACAAAAAATGTTTCAGGGCCTTAGAAAAGTACTACGAATTGCTAACGGATGGTGAGCCGTGTCGGATTTTTGTGCCATGGTGTGGAAAGTCATTGGATCTAAACTGGTGAGTTGCATGTATATACTTTTACCTTTTGCGCCGTAGTCGAATGTGCTGAGCTTAGTTCAGGCCGTAAATCAAACCAAAACCAGGACTACCTCACTCTCCGCCGCCGGAGGTCGGGCACCTCCCTCGCCAATTGCTCCCGTACATCTCTGAGTATAATAGAATATATGTACTGAAATCCTATTTTGTTCCAAGTCATAATTATTCATGACGTGCCTAGCAGGACGTTTGAGCAATCACGGCTTGCAATATTTACCCAATTTTTGACTGGTTTTGTGCAATGCAATGACCTGTTTTTTGGTTCATAATAAAGCTATAATATTTTGTTTAGTTTAGTTTTGGTTTGAGTTGACAGTTTAGTCGAGGCATGGCATTGTAACTTATATATTGACCGAAACCTGTCCATTGTCCACTCATGTCGCTTTTTAAACTTCAACTTCTTGCATCGTTTTAAAATTACATGCCTAAACAGCAACATAGGCAAAAGAATCTGTAGTCTAGAAGACCTGAGGTTCAGATAGCAGTGCGCAAAAAACTGCAAATCACCAACATTTTCACACAAATTGTACGATGCTTAGAAAAGTGAGGGAGAAGACCTAAAAATTGGAGAAGGTTACATACCAAAAAGGTTGAGGGTCCCCAACAGCATTGCCTATTTTTCACTAGACATGATATTACTTAGAATACTATACACAAAGATATTTCACATGATTTGTTTCAGGCTATACAAGCGCAAGCATACAGTTGTTGGCGTTGAACTTTTTGAACCCGGAGTGCTGGAGTTGTTTCAAGAATCTGGTTTGGATTATGTCAAAGAAGCGGCCGGACCGTTCACGCTTTATAGGGTTACCTACTTACAGTTGTTATGAAGTGATTAGTGAACCATGTTTTTGATTTTAAACGATATATTACAAAAATTCTCTCTCTGCATAAATTTCCGTTTTTTAAACTATGTCGAACCCTTAATCTAAGACCAAGCTACGCCCAAGTCGCTACCAAGGGAATGAGCCTAAGCTTGAGATCTAAATAGAAATTTAAGCCTAATACTCTCTCTCTCACGTGTAGAGCCTTGCAAAAATGATGGAATATGCCGTGCAAACAGGCAGAATGCGTATGCATATACTATTTTTACAAGGGTATATAGACTCTGTCGTCCATTGTTTTTTCAAATTTTTTTAATTTTAATTTCAGACCAAAGACAGCAGGCTGAAGGTGTTCGCTGGTGACGCATTTCTTTTGACGAAGTATGTCTTTGATGTTTAGGTATAAATTCATTATATACGTATAAGTATCATGAAGAACGCGGACACTGCATTACACATTTAGGTATTACATTAAGGGTAACATATTTTTTAACGTAGACTTCAAAATGACTACTTGTACATTTGAACTATCGCTTTTTCAGGGACTTAATTGGTCATGATTTTAATGTGATTTGGGATCGTGGTGCATTTAACGCTTGCAACGAGGATGACAGAGAGAAGTTAGTACTGTTTCTTGTAGAATAAAATAATGAAGATAAAAATAAACACATGTTAATTTGCAGTTTGTGTCTATGCTTTTTAAAGCATTTAGTTAAATATTGTTGTTTTGCTTCTCCTTTGCTTTTGTCTAGCAAATGACATTTCTTACTACCATTTTCTATTTTCTATTTCTCCTGAGACTTCGATCTTGTTTGTGGGGGGTTTCCTTAATCCTCCCTCATATTTTTGTCATTTCCTCTGAATATAATCTCGGTCCTTCTGCAAGCCTTCCTTTTGAACTGTAGACTCTAGACAGCTGTCAAAAGCTGACTGTTCTATTAAAAATGAAAAATATAACATGTTATAGCTTTTGTTTGAAAAACAGAGATTATTGAATAGAGAATGGAATGTTCAAGAGACATTTTAATGTCTCTGCCATGTCCTCTAACAAACGGGATTGCTGTTTCATCAGGTTGTGCTGAAGTTATTGCATCGACTGACTGTATAAACTGATTAATAAATAAATAAATTAATTAATTAATTCTTACATTAATTAAGGTATGTCCAGCAGATGCTGTCTCTTGTTGCGCCCAATGTCAAATACATGCTGGAGACGTTTGAATTTACTTCAGGTATATATGTTTTGCTGTGCTTTTTAGCACTGAAAACAGTAGGCCGGTGGAAATCTACTGTAATTATATGTCTTTAGTCGAACTATAATAATATAGTATCGTTTAAAATGACAGCTAGTAAGAAAACCCATTGGCCATTAGGTTTTATAAACTGAGTAAATTGGCGATAATTGATTGATAATTATAATGTGTGTATACAGGTTTGTGTGTGTCTATGTATGTAGTATCATACTGTGAATTATGATATATGTAGTTCCAGTTTTAATATATATACGTTTTTTCAGACGACATGAAATCGATGACAACTTGCAATGCCGTGAAACCATCATTTGGTGAGTTTTTCTATTTTGGGAAGGTCTCTTCGTTTTCTTACTGTTTGATGAGGTTTGTTGAGAAAGTTACTATGAGGGATTTTATACAGTATGTTTATTTTCATTTTTTAGTATCTCAGTATCTTTTTGAGTTCATTTTTACAGCAGCTTTTTCGAGTGATATTGAAAGTTTTTATTTATGATGGAGAAGTTTATGTTATTATTAAATTATGTTATTTCAATCATCTCGTCCATTAATTGGCATAACTTGTCTAGCTTTGGTGTGTAATGTATGTGCTATTATGAACGTTTATTAAATAGTATTTGATAATATTTGATTTTTAGGTTCGAAGTTCAACATCAAAGAGTTATACAGGATCAATTCGGATTTTTGTACTGAATCGAATGAGATGAAAGAAGTGCTGTTCTTGCTCACTCTGCGTTGATTGCTGCTTATGCCCTGCCGGTGCGATTTTTCTGCTCACTGCAGACCAATTCCTATATTTTTGAGCTTATTTGTTTGCGTTTAAGTGTTTATTTGTCACGACGTCTGATCATCATAAAACTTTTTTAGTTTTTGTAGATGCAGTTTGTATTTATTGTTACTTTTTATGTCTTATTCTTATATAACCTTGTAATGAGCTACTTTTTGAATTCGTGATAAAGTAGATGCACATTGTATTGTATGCAATTTGTTTGAATGGTGCAGTAGTGTAGATGCACATTTATTTTTGTTGTTGTAATTTCTGATACAATTTTTTGATAATAATATGAGTATATTGGTATCGTTTAGCATCATAATATTTATTTATTTATACAACTGGGATTTATTATTATTTAGAAACGGTTTTTCTTCCTTAATGTGGTACTGAGGGTAGTCGCCTTTTTGATATTTAATTAATTGATAATCGACGGCCAATTACTTTTGTCAGCGACACTTTTGATTACTTGTTTTAAAAAAAAGTTGTGTGAAATTCTCAGAGCTTTGATTTACATTCAGTGACAATATTTTTTAAAATTGTGATGTATTTTTGCAAGCATAGAAATATTTTTCTGGTGGAACCACACATATGAATAAATACGACGCCCATATTTTCAGTTAGTGCTTAGGTCTGTAGAGTCAGAATTCAACAGGTCAACTTTAAGTCTAATAAGCATTATACAGTACAAAAACTCATTATAAGCTAAAATGATTATATTATGTGATTCATTTTTTACTATTAAATGTTTCGTAATGAAGTTACGTCCAATTTATTCGACAAACTTACGTAAAACCAGGTTTTAGCAAAACGCATAAAGTGTAGTTTTAAAGGCGTCAGTTTTGGCAATTTTGCCTTATTCACTGTAAGTATGAATCGACTGTTAAACTTGCACTGGTTTGAAGCGGACTTATTTTTGAAACTGGTCGGTGTTTAATTACTGTTAACTTAACCGTTCAAGTTTTCGTTACACATTGATTGTTTTTGCATATTTTCGTTGTTTTGTCTTTTTGTTAGTAATTTGTGACTAGCTGTAATTTGTGATAGAGAAAAAAATAGTACAATAATTGTTGTTATTATTTTTGAAAATCCTCTGTTTCAGCTGTAGTTGATGTGAATGTTTCTAATCATGACATATTCACTTTATTAGGCTGTGTTTGTTAATGTAATATGGGTTTTTCCGCCAAAAGTATACTGTTGAAATTATTGTCGGGCTTATAAAGTTTTGTTGAATGATTGGTCTGAAAAGTCTTGCCAGCTAGTTTTCTGCGTTGGCGTAGCCAAAAAAATTCGGGTGAGAGTCAGTTGTGATTTTTTTATTTGTTAAAATGCGAGTTAATTGAATTATGAACGCTAAAAAACGAGACATTTCGTGCACATATAAAACTAACTTGTGACCTGAGTGGCATCGGAAGTAACGCTAGAGCTTAAAGCACCAAGAACAGCACATGCGGAGGGCCGGAGAAGAGATTCAAAAGCTAGCAAGTCTGGAACTGTTACTAAAATTTTCCACATTAAGGACCAGAACTTTACTTAAAATGTCATTCCGCCCATTCCACCGCTGGCTACACCCTTACTTTTCTGTATTCACTGTTCAGGTTACTTTTAGTTCGGGTTTGATTGCTAACTGAGGTCATTTAAATTACCGATATAAATTTGTAGGCGTTAAAAACCCAGAATTTTAATATAGTACTTTTGTGTTTTATGTTGTTGGTTCATCACCCGTGCCTCATACGGTATGTTAGTGTCCGTTCGTTGTGTCAACACTACTGTGATTTTATCAATAAAGTCTTAATCAATTTTGTGAGTTGCAATTGGTAATGCTATATTTTAGTAAAATCTTTTAGTGATAAGTCAGTGTTATTGTTGGATGGATGATGTGACACGAAATCCTTGGTGACATCGGCTCACGCTATCCGTTAACTGTGGAGTACAGATAATTGCAGCTGCAAAGTAGACTTAAGTTTGAGTAAAGCCCTTGTCACCGAACCAAAATGGACTAG
>JASANF010009934.1:0-22528 GCA_030248245.1 Trissonchulus sp. WLG1_4
CCAGCAACAAGAGTCTCTGCTCGAAGGCTACAAAGAGGACCAAGCTCACGTTCAACAATTCGAACGATCACAACTCTATAGACTTCCGTCCGTCACCGACGAGCCCCCCACTGTTGCCAACGGTCACGCCACCTTTGAAGGGGACACTGCTGACCCCTCCACGGGGGGGTCTGATCCAGATCTTGGGATCAAAACTGAACGAGTTCAACAGAAACGCGACCTATGCTTGGCTAGACTCAGTTTCGTGCTGAACTGCTGTCTCCTAGTGGCCAAAATTGTGGCCTCGATTTTGAGCGGCTCTTTGTCTGTGATTTCCAGCGCTGTCGACTCGTTGGTGGACATTACCTCAGGGCTGGTCATTTGGCTGACTAGCCGAGCCATCAAAAATAAAGACCCCTATCGATATCCCCGGGGTCGCACCCGACTAGAACCCCTGTCAATCATTATCGTTTCCATCATTATGGGCGTGGCTAGTCTGCAAATGATAACCAAATCAATTGAAGCTCTAATCAAAAGTTAGTTAATTTTTCGTCCGTACATGTAACAGCACCAAAATTTTGGGTACCCCTCCCCCCCCCCCTGGTAGGACCCCCTTCTCCCGCGCTCAATTCGTTTTTGACCCCACCTTCGTCCCCAAATTGAAGCAATTTTAACTGTTTCTACTAAGAAACACCGATTTTGACAATTTTTGGCGAAGGAGTTCGGCGAAAATCGCTTAAATTTTACGAAAAAAAATGCTATTTTTTCCAAGTTTGGGCAAAATTTTACTCCCGCCGGGACCTTCCCCCCTTTTTTCGCCTGGCGGGACCCCCCGTCCCTCCTCCGGGATGAATTTTGTAGTCTTCTCCCCCAACTACATGTATGATGAAAACTTGAGTTAGAAACATGTCTGTGCTAAGTGTAAAGACTTTTTGACTTATATATATTATATATATTTGTTTACTATAATATTTACATGTTACTCGTCGCTCGTGACTCTCCTTTTCCCGGCTTGCTCAAAAGAACAGGCTGACTAAACAAAACTGTATAGCAGGGGGTGTTTTTTTTTGTGTAAAACAGGGTGTATTTACACATTGGCCGCCTGAATTCCCACAGCAAAAAATAAAAATACACACTGATTTACACAGCCCCATTTTGCCCCAGAAGTCGATGAAACGGCCTATTTTGGTTGTAAAAATTACAAAAATTCGCGAAGTGGCGATTTGTGCCTCAGTACCTCTTTGTCCTAACAAAATTAAAACCAATTTTTGACCCCAAAACAAAAAATTTTCAGTTTCTGCTCTTAAACGGCTTATGATTTTTTTTATTTCAGCATTCGTTTTTATGCACTTGAAAGTTGACAGTGAAAAATCAGCCAAACCGAGCCTGTCTGTGCGATCTCTTGTCCTACGTCAAACTACTGTAAAACTTTTACACCTGGATTTAGGGGGGGGCTCGCCCTGGAGTGTCGAGATACTCAAACTGACAAAAAAACGCAAAAATTTTCAATTATCTCATTTTTTATTTTCGTATGTAGTCCGAGTTTCTCAAAGTCGAAATATTACTTTTCACGTGAAAAAACGGTCAATTTTTACCGAAAAAATGCTAAAATACTCACTTTTAAAAATTTACAATACATACCCTCAATTTACACAGCAAATTCTTAATTTACACAACATTTATACAGTGCCGATTTTGAAAAAAAAAACCCTGTCGCAGAGTTAATCGAAGTCAGGGGCACCTGATGAAAAAAACATGTTTCAATTTTGTACAATTTTTCAAGTATTTTTTAACTGGTATTATAAGTTAAGTAATTAATTATCAAATTTTTCAACTACAAAGTGACTGGGTTGCAACTTTGAAATATTTTACAGCAAATTATTCCAACTTAGCTATTCGACCGAAAATGCTCTCTGAGAATTAGCTTTTTTCATTTTCATACTTTTTTTCAGTTTCCGTCATTTTGTTTTTTTTCAGACCAGATCGACCCCCGAGTTGACTGGTTGACCCTGGGCATAATGCTGGGAACCATAGTCACCAAATTCTGCCTCATGGTCCTCTGCTATCGTTTTCGCTCGCTCAACACCTCGGTGGTAGCCCAGGACCACCGCAACTACTGTTTGAGCAATCTGGTGGCGATTGCCTGCGGCTACGTTGGCTCCAAATGGTGGATTACGCTGACCCCATGGGTGCCATTCTGGTATCCCTGTACATAGCCCTCACCTGGGCTATGACAGGATGGTCTCAGGTTCAGGTGCTCAGCGGGAAATCGGCCAAAGCTCGGGAAATCAATCGCCTGGAATATCAAAATCTCCCTGGAGCATAATCCGAGCGCAGTCATACATGCCATTGATACGGTCCATGCGACTATCACTTATGGGACCTAAGTATTTGGTGGAAATTGACATTGTCATGGATGGGGATATGACCCTGCGTGAAGCGCATGACGTGGCCGAACCGCTGCAACGCAAACTAGAACGGCTGCCCTTCGTCGAACGAGCTTTTGTCCATGTGGATCATGAATTTGACCACCCACCGGACTGGTAACACAAACCGGTCTGATTTTGTCCCTGAGGGTTTTTTGTTTTTTAGATAAGATTGGTAAATATAGCTTTTTAGAAGATTGGCGTGGACACATATATAGCTGTTTTTTTGGGCGAATAGACGGACTAAACGGACTAGAGTGGAGTTAAAAATGGATTTAGTAAAGCCTGACAAATAATTGTTTAGCCCCGAGAGAAAACAGGTGGACTGGTGGAGCTATTTTTGTGACTACTCAACCCGCTGTACTCTTGATGCTTGAAGTCTGTTTCTTTTCGGTGTCGAATTGAAATCGTGTGTTTCCTTTGTGCCTCAGGGTCTAGATTTTCTTGGTCATACTTTAAGATTTACTTTTTAGTAACAACAATTTTTTCCGTATTTGGAAATTTGGTGGGCCGAAAATTGAGTGCATTGATATATGATCCGTAGTCCTTACTTGTTCTCTACCGTTTTATATCTGAAAAATCTATTTTACAACATAAAGACGGACATAATATTTCAATGTGTTTATAATCGATAGTGACTATGCTCTGTCTTATTAAGTCATTAAAATCGATTACATTTATATATATAATTCTTCTTGGGGCTCTCGGCTCTAACTAAGATGTAACTGATTAGATCGTAACTAATTATTACTAGTGGTAGACATGTCTCCCGCTGTATTAATCAAAACATTTATATCGAATCCGTTGTGAACTTATTTTGGACAAGACCATACGTGGACAGCCACCCGAATTCTGGGGGGGGGCGGAGTCACTCATTTTCGCTTCGTGAGCCATCCCATTTTTGCTCTTTTATGAGCTACCTTCAAGGCATTCTGGGGGGGGGGTGAAGCACCTGTCTGGGGGGTGAGTAGCCTTCTGGGGGTTTAAACCCCCTCCCCACGCCCGATATGTACTTGGACAAGACCCATAAACAGAAATATTTAAGAACCGTAAAGTTGTTTGAACGTAGTGATTGGTCGAATTTGCAATATTGTGTAATGTTATAGAGCATTATTTCGATTCGAGGTGTTTTTTGTGTTTCCGTGTTTATATAATAATATTCTAAGAGTACATGCGTAATAATGTCTCGCGATGTGAGAAGAAGATGGTAAGACACTTTCATGCCTGCCAGTGCATAAAGCGTAGGTAGATGCGTTCGTCGAAATTTGTCTACTTACTAAAATTTTCTTGAACAAGTTTGCAGCCAATCAGCGTGTATTGTCTCCATAGAGTTGATCGGAATAAAATGTTCATGTTCCAAAACTTTATGGCGAAGGTCAACTCTTTTTAGTCCAAATTTAAGATCTTTCTGTCCATGTGATGCAGTTATAACTTTCAAAAAGCTGATTTTTTCAATAAAAATTTGTGCAGCTTTCAGGTCGGGTGATTGACGGACGTAAATCACTCACTTTCTGAACGTTCGACACTCTACAGAGTTTTGTCATTACTAATTCTACACGTTAAAAATAAGCTCGCCTGGGCCCGGTTTCATAAACAATGAATCGCGATTCATTAGTAACACAGATGCAACACGAAAGCTCAAGTATAACTTGGCCTTTACACAATATTTCTGCTAGAAATTTTCATGACAGGCAGCCAACATGTTACAGCACGGTGTGCCGCAAATATTATAATATTCAAGTTATCCAGTAAAAACTATAGCTAACTTGAAGTCATTCATTAGTTGCAATTAATATTACTGCTATTTTTAAAACCACTAATATTTACTAATATTTGGAACTAATGAATGGCTTTGACTTAGCTAGACTTTTGTCTACATCAAGCAAACAGAAGTTTAATAGACACATTATCTAACCTGTCGGCAATATGTTGTAAAAATTTCCACAGAAGCATTAAGTTAACTCAAAGTTATTACGTATTATCTAGCTTATATCAGCGGAGCCAAGAGTACAAGACAGCGTCTCACTCTATATAAATAAAGAGTGAGACACTCTCCAGCCTGCCTGTGTTCTAGCACAGGCAGATGCGCTGGTCGTTTTCAGGCTACATGTTGACATTCTATGCAGCACTGTGCACTCGCCAATCAGAAGCGAGCTTTTATTTTTCTGATTGGCAGACGCCTGTGCACGTGCTCCAATCATAAAACTGGAGAGGGATAAAAGTTGTTATAACTCATTATTTATTCATAATCTGCTTGTAAAACATTAAAAAAAGTTTGCAAATAATTCTGGAGGATATTTTGTAAAAATTTCAGCTAAATTTTTTTATAAAATTTTAAGAAATTAAGAAAAGTTTATATCTAAAAAGTTTCTAAATCAATTTCGCTGAAAGTTTGCCAAAATATCCCCGAGAGGTATTTGCAAACCTTTTTCTAGATGTTTTTTTGGAAGAAGACTATGAATAAATAATAAGTTATTAAAGCTTTTATCCCTATCTTAATGCTTATCGAACGCATCTGCGGACTCAAGATACGAAAGCGCGTCACGCAGGGAATCTACGCGCTGATTGGTCAGCCACATGTTGCATAGAATGTCAACACATGTAGCCTGAAAACGACCAGCGCATCTGCCTGTGCTAAGAAGGCAGGCAGGCTGGGAGAGTGTTTCTCACTCTTCTTCTATATAGAGTGAGAAGCTATTATGTACTCTTGGTGCAACTAAGCGAATTTGTACTGATCTTTTATGAAACCGGACCCTGATCTCAGTCTGCACTGAAGATATCACTCGTGTAGCAGTTGAAGATAAACGCGCGTTTTCCCTCTTAATCACCCTTCTAGAATTGCATTCTTTGTATTTGATGTTGTTGATGCATTTTGCAAGGGTTTATTATAATCGTAGTCTATTGTAATTTCAAATTTGTACTTTAGTAGATTTTAATAGTTTGGGCGACTAAAACTAGCGGCTAATCTAATGCTCCATTTACCTACTAAAGTATAGAATCTAATACTAGTTCTACTGTCTTTGGTGCATTTTTATTGTGATATTTTCTTTTCTTTGTTATTTACCATGTTTGTTAAAGTTGAACAAATTAGTGTAGTTCTCTGTAGGACGAATTAGGTAGCCGTTATTTCACAAATGGAACGGATGTCTAATGGCTCATTCGTTTACCGGTTTACATTTTGATTGAATTGTTCTAATTTTAGTCTAAAGATCATTGTTCAATATTGGATATCCGACGAAACAATAAAAAATGAATATTTAATGAAGTAAAGATCTTTACCATGTCTGCTTAATGTTGAATCCATTCATTTTTTGCTTAGGAGTTAAGCATGCTAAAAGTAAATTTTTTATTCCAGTTAGAACGACTGCCTTTCTAAGTATCATTTTAAACCGTTTAGTCGAAGTAAAATTAACTTTTTACCCTGGTAAATTTATGAGCCCTTCGTCTCATTTTGCAAAGGTGACGCATAAGGTAGAGAATTTTTTATTTTACAAAATACATTAAATGGAAATATCTTTTTTACTTTAAAAATTTGCAGCGCGTGGGATAATCGTTACAAAAAATAATGTATGAAATAAGAGATTAGCTTTTACAATGGTTGTTTTTAGGTGTCGATTGCAAAATCTAGAGACGTCCTGTTTTCCGCTGCAGTGTCAATTATGCAATAACTTGATGCGATTTTGCTGCTTTTGTTTGTTTCTAACTTTCTATCCTGTCACAGAAATTATATTATGAAGATACTTTCTTGTTTGTTAGTTTGTAATTTTATGTACTGTATTCGCGTGGCGAGGTTTTGCTTTACAAAAACTAAGGCCTCTCTTTCGAATCAGCTATTTTCCCACCTACAGACTACCAATTTCTTACACCAATTTCTACAGTCAAAATAATGGAATATCTTTCAGCGTATCATCATCCGTACGGTTTGTCCATTTGACCCTTTGACCTAAAGTAAGTCAATTTTCTGTTGCAAAAAATACCATTTCTGACGTCTGGTTTCGGACTGACTGTTAATCCACATCACCTAGTTATTTTTTGTGCACGGGGTACGGATAAATTATCGTAGGACACCCGGCATATTTTTCATTAAATTTTTACTAGAGTTGAAAAAGCGCTTTGCATTGCAGTCTTTTTTTATCTCCTATACCCTAATGCTCAAAACATTTATCCCGCCGTAAAATACTCAAAATAGCTTTTTTCTGGTGCTGATGTGTTTAATGGAGTTTCTGCTGCTTATGTCTATTGCCCACTTTTTGTACTGTTACCTTACGGCTTCCTTCCGTAGTAAATTTGTTTTTCTCTAGTCTCGTTTTTTTATTACAAGTGTGAGGTTAAGTTTGAAAACTATTAATTTTAGCGAAATCGGCTTCAGTTACAACTAAAAAATGCTTCGTGTTGAGCAGTGTTTTCGTTAGCGTCATTACAAAAACCAAGAGTACATAAGTGTCCCACTCTTTATAGAAGAAAGAGTGAGACACTCTCCTTTTTGCCTGTGTTATAGCGCAGGCAGATGCGCTCGCCATCCTTTAGTCGACATGTTGCCGCTTCATGGAACATGTGGGTAGCCAATCAGAAGCGACCTTCGCTTCTGATTGGTTGGACGCCTGTGCACGTGCTCCAAGCACGCAGGCGGCCTCACGTGCTATTGCCTGAAAACCCTCCAAAACACATTTAACTTACCAGTTAACATCATAGTCAGTGCATACGAGCAATAATTCCTGAAAACGGGGATAAAAATGTAGGCAAAATACAATTCGGAACAAAAAAAAACAAAAAAACTCCAACAACGCGGCCGATCACGGCAAAATTTAACAATGAAATGGCTGTAATGGCGGCCCGTGTGCTGATTGGAGCACGTGAGGCCGCCTGCGTGCTGATTGGAGCACGTGCACTAAGCGTTCAGCCAATCAGAAACGAAGGTCGCTTCTGATTGTGCATCATCCATATTTTGCATAAAACGGCAACATGTGGGCTGGAAATGACGAGCGCATCTGCCTGCGCTATAACACTACTGTTATTTAGCTAGCCATTTTTTATTCAACTTAACTATTCGCTATTAACTACCAAAATATTTATTTTAACTTAACTATTAACTATTAACTAGCCAATTATTCACTTTGCAGCATTTAACTAGCCATTTCATTTTTTAAAACTATTAACTAGCGCTTAAACTGAATATAACTAGGCATTTAAGTCCAGGTTCTCAAAATAGTGTTATTGTGAACAAGAGTACATAATAGGAAGAGTATGACACTCTTCCTATTATGCCTACGGGTGTGTGTTTAATGCTGAGTGACAAAAGTGCCCAGTTATGTAAGGTTTTGAGGGGGTAACTTTCCCTCTTAACTGGGAAGACCCCGGTATGCCCCCAGCTGAAGGGGGGTACCCCCCCTTAGTTCAGTACCCCGTCTTCAGTAGAGGGGGTATTTCAAGACACTGAGAAAGACCTTGCGGGACCCCCTCCTCAATCCAGTACCCCGTCTTCAGTTTAGAGGGGGAGTTCCTAATCTCAGTAGTCAGTTCCACACATCAACGAAAATCCTTGACAGAAATGAGAGGAGAGTACCTACCCTCAACTGAAGACGGGGCAGCTGAACTGAGGGGGGTACCTCCCTAGTTGAGTACGGGGTTTTCAGTTGAAGGGGGGGTACCCCCCTCAAAACCGTAAGCGGGCTATTTCTAACTCCGCATTGGACGCATGCCCTGAGGGCATAGTAGGTAACAGTGTCATAGTCTTCCTATTATGTACTCTTGTTCTGAAATATAGCTTAAATTCTGTAATTGTATTATTTCAATGGCTTAAAAAGCACGCATAGCAGACATAGGTTGACTGGATTAAAACTGTCGTGGTCAGAGATGCACGGGAGAAATCGATAAGGGGGCGTCTGTCCTATGATGGAGAGGGAGATTGTCATTAACTAAGTTTGTTTGGAGCACCTTCTTAGACTCACCTGTAAAAATTTTCAATTTATAAACCGTTTGCACGTTCGGCCGTCATAGAGAGGACGGAGGAAGTGAGAAGAAGGGGTGCCCGTGTCTGAGGTGGGGCGTAGATATTTCTTCTTCTGAGTCGCCTATTTGCATTAACGGTAGTGTTGATTGAGCATATTATAACTATGTACAACTAAAATAAGATTTTTCCAATTATCGCTTCGCAAATTGTCGGCAACCAAACTAGTTTTAGTAAATGTGATAATAGGAAAATTGAGTTAACTAATAAAGGTCAATTCATAACTTTTAAACGGACATTGGGACAATGGATAAACGGCAGAACGGCTGTTCAACACTTTTGTCCGTTTATCCGTATCCCGTTTGCTTTTAAAGCTGTACGTCCTTTTATCCCTATTACATAAATGTTATAATTTAATTTTGTGCGTAATATGTCCGGCAAAGTTGAATTCAGTTCTACACTGACGAAATTTTTGGGCATGATCCTGACAAACGGACCTATGGCTCAAAGATGAACTTACCCTTGTCGTATACCGTAAAACCATGTTGTTATGTCCCAATGTCCGAAGGCCTGTCCTAAAAACTTGTAAAAGAAGAATAAGTCGAAAAGTGGTTATAGTCATACTCTTAAGCTTCAATTACTAGGTAATGGAACAGAATATATTTGATAACTTGTATAGTAACGGTTAATAGATGATAACGTCAATTTAAAAAAAAAACTAGGTACTACCTAGTTTTGGCAAAGTACTACCTAGTTTTTTTCACAAAACTCGGTAAAAACTAGGTACTTTTACCTAGTTTACCTAGTTTTGCGAAATTTTACTTTACTTTACCTAGTTTTGAAAAAAACTAGGTTGCCACCACTAATCTGAGGGTATAGACAGATTTGTGGGGGTTCTATCTTTTGCAGTGGATCTGTCCTTTTACATTTGAGACCTATAGGTTGGTTCGAGAGGTGATGTTCTCAACAGCTAAGGCCAACGCCTTAATTTGTGTAGAGTGGAGCCTTCACAACTGTGGCCTTTTTCGGATAATGGTCGCAGCATGTCTGCCGCGGCCAAGCTGGGGTTCAGAAGAGTAGCATACTCTTCTTATTATCGCTTTCGATTCTAAAGTTTGACAAAAAATAGTTGGAGCACTTGAGAAAACGAAACATGTGATTTCATTACGAAGAGAATAGATTTTGACAATCAAGGGCCTATTCCTTTACCGGATTAAAGGGTTAATTATAATCGGACTAAAAGGTTTAAAAATTAAGCTTAGAAATTCCATTCCAAAACCTCCGGATTAAACTTACTTAACATTTAGCGCGCTGCTTTTTAGTCGGACTAAACGGACTTAACTAAGCACGCTAATGTTAAGCGTGCATGTTAAATCCGTTTAGTCCTGTGGTAGTTTTGGAATGGGGTCAGACAAAAATTAAGCCGCAGACTTATTTTAACTCGTTTAGTCTGTTTAGTCCGATTTGTCATTCCAAAACCTCGGACTAAAATAAGTCCAGTCCGTTTAATCCGGTAAAGGAATAGGCCCCAAGAGAGCCAGTAGTCGCAGAAGTCATGCCGCTAAAATATGTAGTAATTGACGCAACTTTTTTGTCAGACTTGAGTTAGGTTTGATTCATACTTCAATAAGGCATTCGGTTTCGGACAAAGCACTTTTCGCCTGCTTCTTTAATTTACAGTTTTTAGGACAAGCGGACATTGGGACGTGCGGGCATGCGGTTTTACGAGTATACGGACAAGGGTGCATTCATACTTTTGAGCCATAGGTCCGTTTGTCAGATCTACATGCCCAAAAATTTCGTCAGTGTAGAACTGAATTCAACTTTGCCGGACATATTACGCACAAAATTAAATTATAACATTTATGTAATAGGGATAAAAGGACGTACAGCTTAAAAGCAAACGGGATACGGATAAACGGACAAAAGTGTTGAACAGCCGTTCTGCCGTTTGTCCATTTGTCCCAATGTCCGTTCAGAAGTTATGAATCGACCTTTATAGTTAACTCAATTTTAGTATCACATACTAAAACTAGTTTGGTTGCCGACAATTTGCGAAGCGATAATTGGGAAAACTTTATTTTAGTTGTACATAGTTATAATATGCTCAATCAACACTACCGTAAATGCAAATAGGCGACTCAGAGAAGAAATATCTACGCCCCACCTCAGACACGGGCACCCCTTGTTCTCACTCCCTCCGTCCTCTCTATGACGGCCGAACGTGCAAACGGTTTATAAATTGAAAATTTTTCAGGTGAGACTAAGAAAGTGCTCCAAACAAACTTAGTTAATGACAATCTCCCTCTCCATCATAGGACAAACACCCCCTTATCGATTTCTCCCGTGCATCTCTGACCACGACAGTTTTAATCCAGTCAACCTATGTCTCATGCGTACTTTAAGCCATTGAAATAATACAACTACCGAATTTAAGCTATATTTCAGAACAAGAGTACATAATAGGAAGAGTATGACACTGTTCCTATTATGCCTACGGGCGTGCGTCCAATGCGGAGTCCGAAATAGCCCGCTTACGGTTTTGAGGGGGGTACCCCCCTTCAACTGAAAACCCCGTACTCAACTGAGGGGGGTACCCCCCTCAGTTCAGTGCCCCGTCTTCAGTTGAGGGTAGGTACTCTCCTCTCATTTCTGTCAAGGATTTTCGTTGATGTGTGAACTGACTACTGAGATTAGGAACTCCCCCCCTCAACTGAAGACGGGGTACTGAACTGAGGAGGGGGTAGCGCAAGGTCTTTCTCAGTGTCTTGAAATACCCCCCTCTACTGAAGACGGGGTACTGAACTAAGGGGGGGTACCCCCCCTTCAGTTGAGTACGGGGTCTTCAGTTGAGAGGGAAAGGTACCCCCTCGAAACCTTACATAACTGGGCTATTTTGCGCTCCGCATTAAACGCACGCCCGTAGGCATAATAGGAAGAGTGTCATACTCTTCCTATTATGTACTCTTGTTCACAATAACACTATTTTGAGAACCTAGTTAAATGCCTAGTTATATTCAGTTTAAGCGCTAGTTAATAGTTTTAAAAAATGAAATGGCTAGTTAAATGCTAAAATAAATAATTGGCTAGTTAATAGTTAATAGTTAAGTTAAAATAAATATGTTGGTAGTTAATAGCGAATAGTTAAGTTGAATAAAAAATGGCTAGCTAAATAACAGTAGTGTTATAGCGCAGGCAGATGCGCTCGTCATTTCCAGCCCACATGTTGCCGTTTTATGCAACATGTGGGTAGCCAATCAGAAGCGACCTTCGCTTCTGATTGGCTGGACGCCTGTGCACGTGCTCCAATCAGCACGCAGGCGGCCTCACGTGCTCCAATCAGCACACGGGCCGCCATTACAGCCATTTCATTGTTAAATTTTGCCATGATCGGCCGCGTTGTGGGAGTTTTTTGTTTTTTTTTGTTCCGAATTGTATTTTGCCTACATTTTTATCCCCGTTTTCAGGAATTATTGCTAGTATGCGCTGACTATGATGTTAACTGGTAAGTTAAATGTGTTTTTGACAATTTTCAGGCAATAGCACGTGAGGCCGCCTGCGTGCTTGGAGCACGTGCACAGGCGTCCAACCAATCAGAAGCGAAGGTCGCTTCTGATTGGCTACCCACATGTTGCATAAAACGGCAACATGTGGGCTGAAAATGACGAGCGCATCTGCCTGCGCTATAACACAGGCAGAAAGGAGAGTGTCTCACTCTTCTTCTATAAAGAGTGGGACACTTATGTACTCTTGGTTTTTGTAATGACGCTAACGAAAACACTGCTCAACACGAAGCATTTTTTAGTTGTAATGAAGCAATTAGCTAAAATTAATAGTTTTCAAACTTAACCTCACATTTGTAATAAAAAAACGAGACTAGAAAAAACAAATTTACTACGGAAGAAAGCCGTAAGGTAACAGTACAAAAAGTGGGCAATAAACATAAGCAGCAGAAACTCCATTAAACACATCAGCACCAGAAAAAAGCTATTTTGGTATATTACGGCGGATTAATGTTTGAGCATTAGGTAAGGAATAAAAAAAGACTGCAATGCAAAGCGCTTTTCAACTCTCATAAAAATTTGATGAAAAATATGCAGGGTATCCTACGATAATTTATCCGTACCCCCGTGCACAAAAAATAACTAGGTGATGTGGATTAACAGTCAGTCCGAAACCAGACGTCAGAAATGGTATTTTTTGCAACAGAAAATTGACTTACTTACGGTCAAAGGGTCAAATGGACAAACCGTACGGATAAGTAAGTACTCACTGAAAGATATTCCATTATTTTGACTGTAAGAAATTGGTGTAAGAAATTGGTAGTCTGTCAGTAAAATAGCTGATTCGAAAGAGAGGCCTTAGTTTTTGTAAAGCAAAACCTCACCACGCAAATACAGTACATAAAATTACAAACTAACAAACAAGAAACTGTACTTCATAATATAATTTCTGTGACAGGATAGAAAGTTAGAAACAAACAAAAGACAGCAAAATCGCATCAAGTTATTGCATAATTGACACTTCACGGAAAACAGGACGTCTCAGATTTTGCAATCGACACCTAAAAACAACCATTGTAAAAGCTAATCTCTTATTTCATACATTATTTTTTGTAACGATTATCCCACGCGCTGCAAATTTTTAAAGTAAAAAAGATATTTCCATTTAATGTATTTGTAAAATAAAAAAATCTCTACCTTATGTCACCTTTGCAAAATGAGACGAAGGGCTCATAAATTTACCAGGGTAAAAAGTTAATTTTAGTCCGACTAAACGGTTTAAAATGATACTTAGAAAGGCAGTCGTTCTAACTGGAATAAAAAATTTACTTTTAGCATGCTTAACTCCTAAGCAAACGAAATGGATTCAACATTAAGCAGACATGGTAAAGATCTTTACTTCAGTAAAGTACTCATTTTTACTTGTTTCGTCGGATATCCAATATTGAACAATGATCTTTAGACTAAAATTAGAACAATTCAATTCAAAATGTAAACCGGTAAACGAATGAGCCATTAGACATCCGTTCCATTTGTGAAATAACGGCTACCTAATTCGTCCTACAGAGAACTACACTAATTTGTTCAACTTTAACAAACATGGTAAATAACAAAGAAAAGAAAATATCACAATAAAAATGCACCAAAGACAGTACAACAGATTAGATTTATACTTTAGTAGGTAAATGCAACATTAGATTAGCCGCTAGTTTTAGTCGCACAAACTATTAAAATCTACTAAAGTACAAATTTGAAATTACAATAGACTAGATTATAATAAACCCTTGCAAAATGCATCAACAACATCAAATACAAAGAATGCAATTCTAGAAGGGTGATTAAGAGGAAAACGCGCGTTTATCTTCAACTGCTACACGAGTGATATCTTCAGTGCAGACTGAGATCAGGGTCCGGTTTCATAAAAGATCAGTTGCGATTCATTAGTACCACCAAGAGTACATAATAGCTTCTCACTCTATATAGAAGAAGAGTGAGACACTCTCCAGCCTGCCTGTGTTCTAGCACAGGCAGATGCGCTGGTCGTTTTCAGGCTACATGTTGACATTCTATGCAACATGTGGCTGACCAATCAGCGCGTAGATTCCCTGCGTAACACACTTTAGTATATAATCGCAGATGCGTTGATAAGCATTAAGATAGGGATAAAAGCTTAATAACTTATTATTTATTCATAGTCTGCTTGCAAAAACATTAAAAAAGGTTTGCAAATACCTCTAGGGATATTTTGGCAAACTTTCAGCGAAATTGATTGAGAAACTTTTGAGATATAAACTTTTCTGAATTTCTTCAAAGTTTCTGAATCAATTTCGCTGAAAGTTTGCCAAAATATCCCCAATGGTATTTGCAAACTTTTTTTAATGTTTTACAAGCAGACTATGAATAAATAATGAGTTATTAACCTTTATCCCTATCCCGTTTTATGATTGGAGCACGTGCACAGGCGTCTGCCAATCAGAGAATAGAAGCTCGCTTCTGATTGGCCAGTCACATGCTGCATAGAATGTCAACATGTAGCCTGAAAACGACCAGCGCATCTGCCTGTGCTAGAACACAGGCAGGCTGGAGAGTGTCTCACTCTTCTTCTATATAGAGTGAGACGCTATTATGTACTCTTGGTACCACTGATATAAGCTAGATAATACGTAATAACTTTGAGTTAACTTAATGCTTCTGTGGAAATTTTTACAACATATTGCCAACAGGTTAGATAATGTGTGTGTAAACTTATGTTTGCTTGATGTAGACAAAAGTCTAGCTAAGTCAAAGCCATTCATTAGTTCCAAATATTAGTAAATATTAGTGGTTTTAAAAAAATCACAAATATTAATTGCAACTAATGAATGACTTCAAGTTAGCTATAGTTTTTACTGGATAACTTGAATATTATGATATTTGCACCACACGTGCTGTAACATGTTGGCTGCCTGTCATGAAAATTTCTAGCAGAAATATTGTGTAAAGGCCAAGTTATACTCGATTTTCCATGTTGCATCAGTGTTACTAATGAATCGCGATTCATTGTTTATGAAACCGGGCCCAGGCGAGCTTATTTTTAACGTGTAGAATTAGTAATGACAAAACTCTGTAGAGTGTCGAACGTTCAGAAAGTGAGTGATTTAAGTTAGTCAATCACCCGACCAGAATTCCGCCCAAATTTTTATTGAAAAAATCAGCTTTTGAAAGTTATAACTGCATCACATGGACAGAAAGATCTTAAATTTGGACTAAAAAGAGTCGACCTTCGCCATAAAGTTTTGGAACATGAACATTTTATTCAGATCAACTCTATCGACAATACACGCTGATTGGCTGCAAACTTGTTCAAGAAAATTTTAGTAAGTAGACAAATTTCGACGAACGCATCTACCTACGCTTTATCACTGGCAGGCATGAGAGTGTCTCACTCTTCTTCTCACATCGCGAGACATTATTACGCATGTACTCTTGATACTATTATATAAACACGGAAACACAAAAAACACCTCGAATCGAAATAATGCTCTATAACATTACACAATATTGCAAATTGGGCCAATATCACTACATTAGACAACTTACGGTTCTTAAATATTTCTGTTTATGGGTCTTGTCCATACATATGGGCGTGGGGGGGGGGTTTAAACCCCCCAGAAGGCATATTCACCCCCCCAGACAGGTGCTTCACCCCCCCCCCCCCAGAATGCCTTGAAGGTAGCTCATGAAGCAAAAATCGGTGGCTCACGAAGCGAAATTGGTGGCTCCGCACCCCCCCCCCCCCAGAATTCGGTGGCTGTCCACGTATGGTCTTGTCCAAAATAAGTTACAACGGATTCGATATAAATGTTTTGATTAATACAGCGGGAGACATGTCTACCACTAGTAATAATTAGTTACGATCTAATCAGTTACATCTTAGTTAGAGCGGAGAGCCCCAAGAAGAATTATATATATAAATGTAATCGATTTAAATGACTTAATCAGACAGAGCATAGTCACTATCGATTATAAACACATTTGAAATATTATGTCCGTCTTTATGTTGTGGAGTCGATTTTTCAGATATAAAACAGTAGAAACAAGTAAGGACTACGGATCATATATAAATACACTCAATTTTCGGCCCACCAAATTTCCAAATACGGAAAAAATTGTCCGTTACTAAAAAGTAAATCTAAAGTCTGGCCAAGAAATGCTGGACCCTGAGGCAAAAAGAAACACACGATTTCAATTCAACACGAAAAGAACGGACTGCAAGCATCAAGAGTACAGCGAGTAGAGTAGTCACAAAAATCACTCCACCAGTCCACCTGTTTTCTCTCGGGGCTCAACAATTATTTGTCAGGCTTTACTAAATCCATTTTTAACTCCACTCTAGTCCGTTTAATCCGTCTGTCCGCCCAAAAAACAGCTATATATATTCCACGCCAATCTACTAAAAAGCTATATTTACCAATCTTATCTAAAAAACAAAAAACCCTCGGGACAAAATCAGACCGGTTTGTGTTCCCAGTCCGGTGGGTGGTCAAATTCATGATCCACATGGACAAAAGCTCGTTCCACAAAGGGCAGCCGTTCTAGTTTGCGTTGCAGCGGTTCGGCCACGTCATGCGCTTCACGCAGGGTCATATCCCCATCCATGACAATGTCAATTTCCACCAAATACTTGGTCCCATAGTGATAGGCATGGACCGTATCAATGGCACGTATGACGCTCGGATTATGCTCCAGGGAGATTTTGATCAGGCGATTGATTTCCCGAGGCTTGGCCGATTTCCCGCTGAGCACCTGAACCTGAGACCATCCTGTCATAGCCCAGGTGAGGGCTATATACAGGGATACCAGAATGGCACCCATGGGGTCAGCATAGATCCACCATTTGGAGCCAACGTAGCCGCAGGCAATCGCCACCAGATTGCTCAAACAGTCGTTGCGGTGGTCCTGGGCTAGCACCGAGGTGTTGAGCGAGCGAAAACGATAGCAGAGGACCATGAGGCAGAATTTGGTGACTATGGTGCCCAGCATAATGCCCAGGGTCCACCAGTCCACTCGGGGGTCGATCTCATCTGAAAAAAAACAAAATGACGGAAACTGAAAAAAAGTATGAAAATGAAAAAAGCTAATTCTCAGAGAGCATTTTCGGTCGAATAGCTAAGTTGGAATAATTTGGTGTAAAATATTTCCAAAGTTGCAACCCAGTCACTTTGTAAGTTGAAAAATTTGATAATTAATTACTTAACTTATAATACCAGTTAAAAAATACTTGAAAAATTGTACAAAATTGAAACATGTTTTTTTCATCAGGTGCCCCTGACTTCGATTCACTCTGCGACAGGGTTTTTTTTTCAAAATCGGCACTGTGTAAATGTTGTGTAAATTAAGAATTTGCTGTGTAAATTAAGGGTATGTTGTGTAAATTTTTAAAAGTGAGTATTTTAGCATTTTTTAGGTAAAAATTGACCGTTTTTTCACGTGAAAAGTAATATTTCGACTTTGAGACTCGAACTACATACGAAAATAAAAAATGAGATAATTGAAAATTTTTGCGTTTTTGTCAGTTCAAGTATCCGACACTCCAGGGCAAGCCCCCCCTAAATCCGGGTGTAAAACTTTTACAGTAGTTTGACGTAGGACAAGAAATCGCACAGACAGGCTCAGCGTGGCTGATTTTTCACTGTCAACTTTCAAGTGCATAAAAACGAATGCTGAAATAAAAAAAATCATAAGCCGTTTAAGAGCAGAAACTGAAAATTTTTTGTTTTGGGGTCAAAAATTAGACTTAATTTTGTTAGGACAAAGAGGTCTCAGGCACAAATCGCCACTTCGCGAATTTTTGTAATTTTTACAACCAAAATAGGCCGTTTCATCAACTTCTGGGGCAAAATGGGGCTGTGTAAATCAGTGTGTATTTTTATTTTTTGCTGTGTAAATTAGGCGGCCGATGTGTAAATACACCCTATTTTACACAAAAAAAACCCTGCTCTGCGAGTTTTGTTTAGTCAGCCTGTTCTTGAGCAAGCCGGGAAAAGGAGAGTCACGAGCGACGAGTAACATGTAAATATTATAGTAAACAAATATATATAATATATATAAGTCAAAAAGTCTTTACACTTAGCACAGACATGTTTCTAACTCAAGTTTTCATCATACATGTAGTTGGGGGGGAAGACTATCCCAAAATTCAGTCCCGGAGGAGGGACGGGGGGTCCCGCCAGGGCGAAAAAAGGGGGGAAGGTCCCGGCGGGAGTAAAATTTTGCCCAAACTTGGAAAAAATAGCATTTTTTTCGTAAAATTTAAGCGATTTTCACCGACATTTTCGCCAAAAATTGTCAAAATCGGTGTTTCTTGGTCAAAACAAGGTTAAAATTGCTTCAATTTGGGGACGAAGGTGGGGTCAAAAACGAGTTGACGCAGGGGAGAGGGGGTCCTACCAGGGGGGGGGGAGGGGTACCCAAAATTTTGGTGCTGTTACATGTACGGACGAAAAATTAACTAACTTTTGATTAGAGCTTCAATTGATTTGGTTATCATTTGCAGACTAGCCACGCCCATAATGATGGAAACGATAATGATTGACAGGGGTTCTAGTCGGGTGCGACCCCGGGGATATCGATAGGGGTCTTTATTTTTGATGGCTCGGCTAGTCAGCCAAATGACCAGCCCTGAGGTAATGTCCACCAACGAGTCGACAGCGCTGGAAATCACAGACAAAGAGCCGCTCAAAATCGAGGCCACAATTTTGGCCACTAGGAGACAGCAGTTCAGCACGAAACTGAGTCTAGCCAAGCATAGGTCGCGTTTCTGTTGAACTCGTTCAGTTTTGATCCCAAGATCTGGATCAGACCCCCCCGTGGAGGGGTCAGCAGTGTCCCCTTCAAAGGTGGCGTGACCGTTGGCAACAGTGGGGGGCTCGTCGGTGACGGACGGAAGTCTATAGAGTTGTGATCGTTCGAATTGTTGAACGTGAGCTTGGTCCTCTTTGTAGCCTTCGAGCAGAGACTCTTGTTGCTGGTAGTATTTCTTGATTTGACGGGCTTCTGCAACAAAAAGGACACTAATTTTAAAACAAGGCATGTCATTATATGATTATATATATTATTATATGGCATATGGCATCCATACACCTAAGCATACATAAAATAAAATTTCTATAATAAATAGCGTAGACGTAGCGTATCTCGTAGCGTGATTAATGTAACTCACAGCGTGGCACAATCATAGGCAGGGGCGTAGCCAGGGGGGGGGGGGAACGGGGGGAATTCCCCCCCCCCGAAATTTTTTCCAACTGATATTGTACACAAGGGTCCCCCCTTTGGTTTTTAGGGTCCGGCCGGAAAAAATTTCCGATACGTCTCCAATTGACCAAATTTGGCCTAAAACTCAAAAAACTCCCCAAATTTTTTTCTGGCGGCTGCCGCCCCCAGACCCCTGCAACTCTGTGGCTTGGTGTTTCTTGTCTTTATCTTGTATGAAAGCATGTGCATGTGCATATAATTGCATTATGCACTATGTATTTGCTTAATACGCTGTTTAGTATATCGTTTTTGCTGTTTTATTGTTGCAAAAATGACATTTTTAGTGAATTTACCGGATTTAATGTCAAAAAATTTTGAAAAATTTGCAGATTTTTCAGATTCTGGATCCTTTCCAGCCCACCATTTTTGTAATTTTCTGTGTTTTGAGCTCCAATTTTATGTTTGATGCTGCTGTGGTCAAAAATTAGCATTGTTTTTGACCGAAAAGTGCTTAAATGTATCGTTTTTTGCATTAAAATAGCAATTAAGTGGATATTAACACATTTTCAAAAAATCGAAAAGTCATTCCCCCCCGAAATTTTTTCTGGCTACGCCACTGATCATAGGTAAGGAGGTAGGGTAGGGGTCCTGATGGCATGAGGACGAAAAATTGACAGTATATACAGAAGCAAATTTTCGGCAAGTGAAAAAAGTCATTTGAAAAATTTTCAAAATTGTGGCTATTTTGGTCGATTAGAGTTTGACGAGGGACGTTCCTCAAAATTTGCCCACATGGCCCCCAAATTTTGGAGACCGTTTACATGAATATTTACTTGCGATTACAATACCGCTATTGGCTAAAGCCTCTAGAAGGGCACCGCGCCCCAAGGCTGGATCGGCCGCAATTCATGTCCATTAGTTAATTGTATTTGTACAAACAAGGCCTGAATTGAAGCATTTCGATGACATATTCTACTAATCTCTATATACTTGTTATTTATACCATTACAAATATTTATAATACAATACAAATTGACTGGTGCTGGTGCGGGGGTCTGGGGGCAAAACACACAGTTGCGAGAAGCCCCAGGGTAGCCCTCAGAAGCCAGAGTTTTTATGAAATAAAATTGAAATAAATTTTATTGAAATAAAATTTGCATAGAAAACTATTTGAAGCCACACTTAGTCGAGAAAGCAGAGTGATCGCGGGGGTCTGGGGGCGCTGGCCCCCAGAAGCTGTGACTTTTTTAGAATTTTTAGAGTAAAATTTGCATTGAAAAATACATTTTAAGCAACACTTGTCGACTGTCGTAAAAAATAAATAGGTGCAGGGGTCTGGGGGTGGCAGCCCCCAGAAAAAAAATTAAAGAATTTTTCTATTCTTAGGCCAAATTTGATAGATTTGGTACTATTTGATGAGATTTGGTTGATTTTTGAAAGTAGAGACATTATATACAGTTTTTGAAGATATAGGTTTTCACCCACCCCCCCACAGACAGGTGCTTCATCCCCCCAGAATGTTTGGAAAGTATCTCACGACGGCGAAATTGTGGCTCACAAAGCAAACAGGTAGCTCACGAAGTGAAAATGGACGGAAAAGTGTTTGGCAGCCTCTCCCCCTCGGTGTTTGGCACCTGCCCACGTATACTTGAGCATATATATACATTACATATCATACATGTATGAGGGGGGGATAGGGGGACCCCCGGCCCCCCCCCCCCCCCAAAATCGGGGGGCGGGGGGGTGGGGTCCCCAAAATTCGGGCAAAATTTAGTAAAAATGGCACTTTTTTGGAAAAATTTTACAAAATTTTGAAAAATTTAGGGTATTTTGGTCAATCAGGGGGGGGAGGGTTCCCAAAATTTGGCCGGAGAGGCCCCCAAAATTTTGACCCCGTTACATGTATGATATGTACATATATAATAAATGTTATATAAATTCTTGCTGAAAATATTCAAAGCTTCTCATATGTTTATATATGTATTTTTAATTGTTACAAATTCTTCATAAATGTTATCTTAACTTACTTATCAATTTCCATTGTTTCCAAAGCAGTTTATATACACACTATACGCAACTAGTATATACGTAAGCGGCAATCATATGTGTAATGTGTATACGTATATACATATATACACACGCTGAGTTGAACTATATATATACTTCACTGAATTTAAGGTCAGATACTAGAAAAAGTAACATTTAGTATCTAATTAGAAAAAATAAAAAAATTTATATAAGTTTCTATCTAACACGTATATATATAACTGCGCACATTAATTTCCGGCAACACAATTCATTGATAAGAAAAATATAACCACAAAATCATTCTACATTTTGAAATTGTCTCAAACAACGCCTACAGTGTCATTCAGATTAATCAATGTGGACAGTAATAGACAAATTAAATGTTTGGATAGCAAGGTCTAATAAATTTGAAAAGTTTAACTAATAATTTAGCACTGTCAGAATGTTTTGGAACTGGACCTAAAAAATATGCCAAAACGATAAAAAAGCTAAAAAGTGCTCCAAGTTTGTTGTTTACAATTGGGTTTACAAATTAAAGTGCCTTTTTTAGACATGTATGTAAATAAGTTGTGCATAATGCAATGACATGAACTTTAGAGGTGCATCAAAACATTTCTCATAATCAAAAAATGCCATACAGTTTTAAACTTCCCAGTAGAAAATCTAGTATACACAAAAACCGTAAAAAGACAGAAAATTGTATTAATATTGAACACAGTAGACTTCCTAACTATATATACAGTGGAAAAACGGCTTATCATACTAAAGTGGCTTCATTTTATATATACTCCTGACCTAAGTCTGACCAGAAATGGTTCAACTCATAGGCAAAAGGGGTGGCGTATTTTGTGTGACTGCTCGCTGTACTCTTGATGCTTGCAATTTCTTCTTTTTGTAATAAAATCGCGTGTGACTTTTTGTCTCAGGGTCTAGCATTTGTTGAGTTTAATACTTTAAAGTTCACAATTGTGTTGGGTCGGGTACTCGGGTTGGAGTTTGTCTCGGGTCTGGTCGAAAACTTCGACATGCTGCGGAACTCTACAGCATACCATCACAATGAAAGAATCTGACCTTGGGATGAGCATACATTATATAGATAATTGTGATATAAACATTTAGCACCGACGGAAACTCTTCTCCAAACTTATCATACATGTACCGGGATCAAAATTTGGGGGGGGGGGGGGGTGCATCCAACCAAATTTCCGTGCCCTTTTCCCTGATAGACCAAAAATACCCAAAATTTTGCAGAAATTCGCCATTTTTTTCAAATTTTCGCCCGAATTTCGGGAACCCTTTCCTCCGGCTCCTCGATTTTGGGGGTTCCCCCCCATCCACCCCTCACATGAAACTGTAGATCCTTATTTCAAACTTCTTTGCAAACGAACCTTCAGATAACAACAGAGACGAAA
>JASANF010009935.1:0-18231 GCA_030248245.1 Trissonchulus sp. WLG1_4
GAGTAAAGTTAGACTAATTTTCGACACCTAGACTTCACTGCGACATACTTAGAATCCCGAGGATATTCTTCGAATATAATACGCGGCAGCAAAACTTTTTAAAGAACACCAATACATATATAATAAAGTTCGCAACGGGTCAATTTTTCAACCCGACCCGACCCCAACCGAGAAGATATCCCGACCCGACCCGACCCGACTTTTCGTCAAGCTGTTACAAACTCTGAAACGAAAGTTTTTCTTGTCATTTTTTGTTATCGGTTTTTCGTGACATGTACCTTAGGTGAAAGTGAAAGCCTCCCCGGAATCTCCGCTCTAGTATAGTCATTATGCCACGAGAACAGTAGCTTTGAGAAAATGGTCAAAATGGCAAAATTTACCGTCAAAATTGAGGATTTATACCCAAAAATTTTGACCCGAACGGACCCGCTCAACCCCGGCCGCGGGTCGAAAATCTCAACCCAACCCGACCCGATTGCGAACTCAACACATAACATGAGAAACAGCTACGTTGTGTTTTCGAGGTCTCTTGTTTTCCAGTTCGAGTTAAAAACTAAAATAACTATTAGCTTTTAATAATAATAACTATTGTAACAACCGTCTATACATTTGTAAAAACAGCCTCTACATTCGGTCAAACCGTCGCTAGAGCACGGTTACCTTTTTGTACGACTTTGAATTCTTCAGGTTCTGACGTGCTTAATAACAATCTAAGAAACATTATTGTAACAGATTTTGTCAAATGATTGTTTCTGTAGGTATGCAAAATTTGCAAGCACTTGTGCGATAATCTATGCGCTGTGCTGATTTGTGCCTGTCACAACTGTGTGCTTGAAGACTTCACTGAACGATAATTGATCACAAGCCTGTACACGCCACACACAAGTATTGATTACCATCATTACTGTATGACTTGACTATGTAGCATGGCACACACTTTACTATACACACACGCACACACATTTAGCGCTTTTCTAGGACCTACCTGAATGCTAAGTTCAAACTTACACACAAAGATAAGATACATGCAAATTCAGATTTTGTATTATAGTATATACGCGGCGGCTGAGGCCGCCGCGTAAAAAATTTAGACAGAAGTTACTTTAAGGTCACTAGTTTTAACACACACGTAAATGCGTGCCTGCTGGCTTGCTTGGTTCTAATGCTACGTATTTTCGCATATGTGTAGGTCAGAAGGTCAACAGAGGTCGTCAAACTTTTCTCGGACAGCTCCAAGTTTTCTGGCTAAGCTATTAATTGCAACTGCGAGTGAACTTGGAGTAGACTTCGTGTCAACTCCGAGTAAAGGGACACAATTTGAGGCCAGGACTGTATGTACTATGTACACCAGCTGAGTAGTAATTTCAGTCACCCAAATACAGCTGCCGTATAGTCGATAAAAGCACGTTTAGCTTATCACTCTGAGAGCACAGCCATTTTTGATCACACTTGAGACAAGTTGAAAAATAACTGAGCGGCTATTTTTTTAGTCCGAACTCATTCCTCACTACCAAGTCTCAACAAAAAAAGCATATAAAAAAGGTATATTATATATATATATATATATAATATATATATATATATATTATATATATTATTCTAAAAAGAATGACCTGTTTTTAGTATAATATACTGGAGCATTTAGGTTTAATGATCAGATATAAATATGCAGGAGCGAAAAGTATTGTCTCAAGGGTATATTAGAGGTTTGGTTAGTGGGCAAGTCTGGTTGATTTTTAATGGCAGTCCGGAAAGGCGTGGTGTTAATGAAATTTCTATCAAAAAAACTTCAGCGCTGAAAGATTGGTCTTAAGCGGACTAATCGAGTTTATTTTAGTCGGACTAAACCAGTAAAAAACAATGCCCAAAAAAGCCAAAACGCGAAGAGATGCTAAGATAACTTCATACCACAAACAAAAACTGAATTCAATCCAACTTAGATTTCATTAAAAAACAAAAGTGTTACTATGTACTGAATTTTGACTGATTTTTCTGAAACCGGTTGACTGGAGATGATGCCGACTTGGAAACCGGCTACTAATATTTTCTGGCCAATAGCGTGACTCTACAGAATTCAGAATATGATTATCGAGCTTTTTCCTATTCGTATTTTTGCAACAAAGGTTTCGTTCACACCATGTGTTGAAGCAGGCTAGGTTTGGCACATACATGATTTATCTTTTATATAACTGCTAACTAAACTTCTAGTTACTATATATATATATATATATCCGCAAAGAATCCGCACAGAATAAAGGCGAAAAGTGAATGTCAAAAATGATGATTAATTAAGAATTTAAGACATTTTTTGTTGTCGTATTTTTGCAACACAGTCAGCGTTAGAAAATATTCAAGAAAACAGCATTTTGATTTTTCCAAAAGGTTGATTCATACTTCCAACCGTATGTCCGTTCTGCTTAAACTTACGTCGATACCTAAGATACACATATCTGATGCTTTTATATACATAATCTATTATACTTTAGATACCTTTTTGCATAATTTAACATATAGAACGGACATAGATAGTATGAATGAACTCTGCGATCCATACAGCTACGGTAAAAATATCTTCAAATAAAACCAAGCCGAACCACATACAATATAAGCCAAGTTAGCATTATATTTCAGCCACAAGCCACAGAAATTGGCAGTGAATGCAGACAATTAGCAGCTAACCAGGGAATATTAATTATGAATGAACTAATTATCAATGGACGGGCGAAAGGGGTGGGCTTAGGGTTTAGTGCTAGCCACGGCGCTTATATGAATGCATATACGGAAGGGATTAAGTATAATTCTTTACGCACATGGACAAGTATGAGCCCAGGCTTAATGCTTCATTTGGAAATGGAAGGGGGGGAAAAATATAATTGACCCCCCGTCAGATTCAATGCCCATTAAATGTTGAGTCCACTCTCACCAAATGAGCATCCTAGCAGGTATATAACCGGTCTCTATATTCTCTATAGCAGTGTGGTGGATACCAATAAGCTGGTAGGCAAATACACTGGTCAATTTTATTAGGGTATTTCAATTGCCCTGATGATTAGTGGTTGGAATAACCTCATTAAGCAGGCCAGGTTGTGTAACCTAGGGGATATCGTGAAAAAGATTTAGCTGGGATTTGATCCTATACTTCACGGCAAGGGAGCCGTCAACAAAAGGAGTTTACGCTATCAAAGTCGGGTTCAGGATATGGGCTTGAGGTTATACTGTAAACTGATTTTGAGGGCAAATTCTGAAAAATAAAAAGGGGGCTGCTAAAGACTGACGAAAACGCTGAGTGCCGACCTTTTTATCATGAGACATTTTCGGCAAGTGGCGTAGCCAGAAAAACATTCGGGGCAGGGACGACTAAGATTTTTTCAATGTGTTAATTTAATTATTAAACACAGCACAAGTATATAATATATATACGCTAAAAACTGATAGTTTGTCTATAGACAGTTCCTTACGTTCGAATAACGTGTCTTTCGACCTCAGGTCGATAGCTTCTCCTACATGATACCAAGAGTATATACAAAATAGTATCTGACTCTTACAGAAGACTCTTCTATTAAGAGTGAGACATTATTATGTACTCTTGATATCTTGATAATACTAAAAAACTACAATATATACATACATACATACTAAACCTAACAAAAAAGACTTAAAAGCAAACCTTCAAACCTATGTCCAAAATAAAAAAAAGACTTTCGGAAAAAAGAAAAACCTTAGGGTGAGAAAAGCACGCATGGTCAATCAAAAAATTTAATAATAAATTCGGTCGTCTTAAAAGAAGGTCTTGTTCATTTTCAACCCTTCTAAAATTACATTCCATTCCTACATTAAGCCCCCATGTTGGCTTAGCACAGAGTGTATCTCGCAATTCCCCTACCAGCCCACAGAGTGCTACAATTTCACTATCACAGCCGACGACATTTTCAAGGAAAGAATTAGGCTCGGATATAAAATTATAAATTGGTTAATTTTCATGATGAAAAAACCTTCCCCACTGATCGACCAACAATTTCCTAAATTTTGCGAAATTTTGTAAACTTCTCGGAATTACCCAATTTTGTCCGAATTTTCGGGACCCTCCCCTACCTACATAGTTGTTGTAGAAATTGGCCCTTAGAAATAATAATCAAGATAAGACAAAGTAAATCCTCAAGCAATCTAAAAGTCTAGTCATAAATAATTAATTATACATACATATTTTTTTAATTTTAATTATATAATCCAGCCTTATATCCCCTGATATGGGCCTTAATTAATAGTTAATAAATACAGAAATATATATATATTTAATATATATATATATATATATATATATATATATATATATATATATATATATATATATATATATATAGAAATTCAGATAAATATATAATCATCAAATATATACAATAATACAGTAAACCGTGGGTGTTCTCAACACACGGTCAACACTTCAACAAATACATTTAATTTTCAATCTGAGTCTAAGTATGCAAGAGCAAAAAGCTTCAAAATCAAACCAACACAAATTAGTCTTGGGCTTATAGCTATCAAAATATGCACCGTTTCAACATACCACCGTTGTAAAGTAGAAAAACTGTACAGACAAACAGTCACACAACGTTTTTAAAACTATTTTAAAACTACTTCAAATGTGCAGCGTTTTAAACTTTGATCAAAACCTTACACATCTAGGCAAACTGTGTGGTTTACGTACAGTAAAAATATACAATCCGTAAATACTGTAATGTATACTGTACTGTATGTACTGTGTATACTCTGGGGGAAATATATATGACCAAGAGTACATAATAGCGTCTCACTCTATATAGAAGAAGAGTGAGACACTCTCCAGCCTGCCTGTGTTCTAGCACAGGCAGATGCGCTGGTCGTTTTCAGGCTACATGTTGACATTCTATGCAACATGTGACTGGCCAATCAGCGCGTAGATTCCCTGCGTAACACACTTTAGTATATAATCGCTGATGCGTTGATAAGCATTAAGATAGAGTTAAAAGCTTAATAACTCATTATTTATTCATAGTCTGCTTGCAAAAACATTAAAAAAGGTTTGCAAATACCTCTAGGGATATTTTGGCAAACTTTCAGCGAAATTGATTGAGAAACTTTTGAGATATAAACTTTTCTGAATTTCTTCAAAGTTTCTCAATCAATTTCGCTGAAAGTTTGCCAAAATATCCCCAAAGGTATTTGCAAACCTTTTTTAATGTTTTTACAAGCAGACTATGAATAAATAATGAGTTATTAGCCTTTATACCTATCCCGTTTTATGATTGGAGCACGTGCACATGCGTCGGCCAATCAGAGAACAGAAGCTCGCTTCTGATTGGCCATTCACATGTTGCATAGAATGTCAACATGTAGCCTGAAAACGACCAGCGCATCTGCCTGTGCTATAACACAGGCAGGCTGGAGAGTGTCTCACTCTTCTTCTATATAGAGTGAGAAGCTATTATGTACTCTTGATATGACGGAAATACGAGAGTACCTAGGCTTTTTTGATATAAATTTTTAGTTTCTACATATATTATAAGTTTATCGTGGGAAGCAAAATTTTTTCGTTTTCCTTTTTCCTTTCAAATTCCTGTCGAACTGTAATCTGAACAGGTGTTTTGTGCAAAAAGTTGCGTCAAAAAGGTCGGTATATATCCACAAACTTGCAAAACTGCAATGCATACAGTACATATATTATATGTACACAGTATGTATGTACCGCTCACGGTTTGACACCGGCTTCGGCATCAATTTTGAGGATAACGAAGCCGGTACCACTAATTCAGTATCCACGCAAGACATAAGCATCAGTGACGTCAAATATTCTACTAGCGTGACGTAAACAAGCGTGTGAATTTGATCAGCGGTTAAGCTTGGGCGCCATGGTTTACAGTTTCTTTTACGTATTTTTGCTGTTAAAATATGTCTTAATGGCCGGAGCTTGCCCTTACGAAACGGCTTAGGAGTAAGGTGGTGTACTAATCAGTGGTTGCGAACTTGCTTTAACTCATTTAGTCCGGTTATCGTAGATGCACACAGGAGGGGGTAGACAGCCGGTATATACCCCTTCCCTCTCAACCCCCGTAGCCCCCCGCACTGCTGGTCGCAACAATGCACCAAAATTCAGTAAAAAAGCGAAAAATGCTAAAATTTTAAAGCTGCGGCCAAGAAAGTTCCTGAAATTGAAGTGAAAACTTCAAAACCGAAAAATTGCGCAAACTTTCTGGCTGTTGCCGAGAAAACGAAACCAAAGACCACACCCTTCTCCCGCCGATTGCTTCCGTGCTCTGATGCCAATCCCTAACCTCAGCCGGAAAATAAGAAAAATGTTCCGTTTTTAGTAATCCCGTGGTTATAACGGACATATCATGTACCGCTGTGACTGTACCTGTGAATCCACACTAATCAACAGTGTTAATACGTTATATCAAGAGTACACAATATATAGTACTATTATGTACTCTTGGTTACATCGGGCCTTATCCAAAAATGGATTTAACGGATTAGAATTTTTGCCAATAGCACAGCACAAAATGAAAATAGCCGGCTGAAATTTCGTCCTACACGGCTCATACAGTTTCTCTGTGTGTGCTAAGTTTTAGTAAATTATGTTTATCTGACGCTGCGTTATTGACGGAATAAGGTTAAATCTAATCCGATAAATCCAAATTTGGATAAGACCCTTCGACTTTGAAATTCTGCCTCGTCACAGGATCTGCGTTTAAAAAACAATAAACATATAAAAAAGATTGAATTTACACCAGACATATTCTACATACATACAAAAACGTGCATTATATATAGCCCAAAAGTGTACTAAAATAAAGTAGCAATGCGAAGAGTAAGAGGAACAGTAAATAATTGCACAATGCAGAATTGCACTGCTACAGTTGCAATATTGCCGTTTGAAAAGTGAAAAGTCACTATTCATGACAAAAGTACTGGTTTACTGATATAAGAGGTCAACATTTCATTCAATAATAATTATGTTCAAATCCATCAAAGTGTAAACATTGATAGGGGGCGAGATAAATTAGAATTAATAACGAAAACTATTCAATTAAATTGCATTTCTAAATTAAAGTAGTAGAACGGCTAGTTAGTAGATTTTGTAACAAAAATTTTAAACAGAAAATTTTCTCGTTATTGTAGGTATTGTTTATAGACATTTGGAATTTTTGCACCAAAAATATTTGGCAGAAGACTACTGGAACTTATCCAAAGAATTTCGGACATGCAACAAGACCACACAATGCGTATAAGTTAAAGAAGGGGGACTTTAATGGAAACTCAACTTTGAATTTTCAATTTAAACCGCTACAAGTGTAGTTTATTCAGTCGGCATACCTGAGGGTCGATTCATTTGTACAGCCGTGTGTCCGGTCAGCCGGTAAAGTTGCGAAATAAGAACACCAGAAGCTGATCTTATGCACTATAAGTAACATGATAATAATTTCGTATGTATGTAATTTTGCAGGCTGAACGGACATATGGCTGTAAGTATGAATCGACGCCAAGTCGACCGTTATTTTTCTAACGGGCGAAGAATTCAGAGATCTGAATAGATGCTGGTGTTTTTGTGAACTCTAAAAAATGATGAAAATAGGTGAGAGTTTGTAGTTTTGGGTCTGTTTATAAAGATATTGAAAATCCTGCTTCTTGAGGGTCTTATTAAAAATTGGATTTAACGGATTAGATTTAACTTTATTTCGTCAGTAACGCAGCGTCAGTGAAACGTAATTTATTGAAACTTGGCACACACCGAGATGCTGTATATGAGCCACGTGTGGCAAAATTTCAATCGGCTATTTTCATTTTGAGCTGCGGTATTAGCAAAATTAATTTAAATCTAATCTGTTTAATCCAATTGTGGATAAGGCCCTTTATAAAATAGCACATAATTAGAGCAACTTTCTAGCAATAAAATTTTCCTATTCTAGGGTTGGGCGCTATCGCGCCAACCCTGATAATCAGCAAGTATTTTAAGTAATTACTTTAGTAGTTTATATATTACCTCACAGTGATGAACTAACCGGTTATTAATTGAATAATATTAAATTCAATCCAATAAATGAATTATTAAATCGACATTGAAAACCGTCGCGTGATCATAGATGCCTAATGACTCTCAGAAATAAACACTTCACTTGAAGGTTAATCTAAAAAACTGAAAAACAAAAAACAAACCTAAAAAATACTAAGAAACAACTCTAGAATCGTGATATCGACAATACACAGGATTTTAAGTGCAAAAAACAGTTTTAAACTAACATTATAAGTTGCATTCCCTCCCTTTATGTAGAAGCCTCAAAACAGGTTTGCAAAACTGGATTCTACACTGATTTTTGTTGTGTAAACGCCAAACTTTCCTTCTCTCTTAACATTGGCGGGTGCTACTGTGTAACAAAATCCATAGACTTCAATTGCGTTATAAACACAACACAAGGGTACAGAAGTATATACTACTACACAAGTATCAAAATATCAGAAGCGTACTTTTGCAACGGTATTGGCTAATTTGAGGATTTTTGAAAATTAAGTTCCGAGGTTTTTTTATTGAATGGTAAATGGTTTCAGACTTAAATTTACAGCATTTTAAATTTAATAGCAGAAAACGTGTAGTTATACAATATAGAATATGTAAATGTATAAAAGCAGCAAGCATAATAAATATATATAAAGTCGTTCGTTCAAATAAAAATTGCGAAATTCAGAAAAAATAGAAGTTGGAATAAAAAAATCGTCATTCACAAAAATAAAAAAACCAAGCTAATATAGATTCACAGGCGTTTAACCTAAACCCAGTTTAAGTCGAACACTAAATCGTATGCAGTACGCATGGTTTCATTACGATGATCAATTTCCTTCGAAAAGAACGTTTTAGACCGAGTCTAAAGTGAAACATCTTCAATCAATCCCAGTGAATAAATTTAATAAAATTCCAGTACAAAAATTTATCAGCAATCGTTCCTATCCACCTACCACACCCGACATTGTACATATACGGAATTAAGTTGTAAGGAACGACCTTACAACTTTACTACGATATAAAAACGCGTCAAGTGCATATAAAATTCCATAAAAATATTCACTTTATAATTTCGGTATAGGCTTGAGCCACTACATATAAAGCAACGTCGTCTCTCTATTACCTGTTTTCTAGAGTGGAATCCTACATATTCAATGACAGCTGGGAAGCCTGTATGAAAATTATAGCCAGCAAAAAGTACACAGAATAGCTGGGGGAATTATGGCAGAGAAAAATAATTTATTAGCCATAAGGGTGTGTGGGGAGACTGTGAGGTGTGACTTTTACGTGACAGATAAAAAAAGCTATGGTTTTTGCTTTGTTTTTGTACGGTTATAGAACTTTGAACTCAGTCCTGAACATTTTTTACGAATAGAGATGCATATTAATTAAGGGAGGGTACATATCGATCCGTTTCTCTCAGGGTGGTTGGCATCACAGCCCCCCCTTTTCAGACGGTTGGCACTACCCCTTGCCCCCTCCTCTGACGGCCGAAAAAGTACTGCAGAAAAGAGTTGAACTCATAAAATGGTGAAAAGTTTCTGGCGGCCGCCGGAACAAAACCAAAATAAGGAACCACCCCTTACCTTCGGGAGTCGCGCACCCGCCCCCCCATCAACGACTGGTTTTATGCATTTCTGATACAAGAGTTATGGTATTACGGAGTATATATTGAACATGGTCATGAAAAGTTATTCCTATTGGCTGGCATTCATAGAAAGTGTTTTAACTTTAGCCCCGCCTAAGGCTTAGCCCCGCCTAAGGCTAAGTCAAACAAATGGACGTGATCTCATTAGGTTAAGGCGGATCAAATACTAATACATTGAAATTTTCACTCCGATGTTTTTTTACGAAAGATACACTTTAGAGAATTAAAAAGAGTCTAAAGTAAAACAACTTCAGAGATTCTATGAATCCGAACCAGGTTCGACTTTGGCCGGGAACGACCTAAGCCTATGGCAAAGTGGCAGAAACATAGGCTGACTGAAACCCCGTCAAAAAACCTCAACCCCCACCTCTCCTGCCTTCGCATAAAAAATATATATACCTACGCTATAAGGCTATGCGTAAACACTAGCACAGCACCAACTAATTAATTTCAATCCAAAGCATAACATTAGAGTGAAAGAGAAACAGGTAATGACAGGGACAGCCTATGAGCACTAATCGAAAACAAAGATTTTGCACATAAGGTGGCAGAACGATTTCGACGATATTTCTTTGCATCAAGAATTTGAAGCGATTCTTGAACTTACAGCAAAGACGTAATATTTTTCGTAAACTAAACTAAAATTGTGATGGTGGGTTTTTTTAATTTCTCCAAATTAGCAGTAATTCCTAGTTTCGTTAATTTTCGTTATTCGTAATCTAGCTACAACGTTGGCTTACAAAGCACTAAGCCAACGTGTCAGCCAGCTACAAGCTATGTAGTCTTAAAATGCAAATTTTGAATAGAATAAAATATTATTTGTGTACATTTTGTTACGTTTTGTTACAGTGTTTCACAAAATTATAACTACTTTGATACCACTTTCAAAAGGCCCACCTAAAGGCCCCTTCCCGCGGCCCCCCCCCCCCACCCCCGCGCTAGTCGCTTCAAAACATAAGTTTCACTGCAACCAATGCAAGATATTGTCAAAATCGTTACTACCACCTGCATTGTACGTATCTATATAGTGTATATACAGTAGGTACGTGAAATTTCTGATAGTTTAGAAGTCTGTGGTGCATTTTCTACGGATAAACACTAGTTAGAAACTAATTAACTACAATCAGTGAGCCTTAAAGTTTCAGGTCACACGCTTAGCTGAATAAACGGTAACCTAGGTTTAGCTTGCGGTTAAATCAGACGTAAATTTAGGTAACAAGAAAACACTAGCTATCTTGCCTCCAGGTACGTCAAAAGGACAAAAATGATATATATGTACTAAACTCTAACCAGAATATGCTGGACCCTGGGACAAAAAGAAACACGCGATTTCATTACGAAAAGAAACAAACTGCAATTCCATCAAGAGTACAGCAAGTAGTCACAAAACCCGCACCACCTGTTTTGACTCAGAGTTCAGCAGTTTTTGGTCAGACTTTAGATTACTGCAAATAATTGGGCTCATATCAAAGATTGCCAAGAGGATTAATAAATATAAATATATAATCAACAGCAATTCATAGTATATTAGTATATATAAAAAAGGAATCGATAAAAAATCAATTTCATATAAGCGCAAGAATATGTTATACCCACACGAGTTTAATAAGCAGAGCTACCGACTAGTGGCTACAAGCTATCCGAGTTTACAAATATTGATATTGACACGTGACACCAGGAGTAGGAGACCACAAGCCACAGGACTACGTATAATTGCGAAGAAACAATAATATGACAGGACTATATGTAAGTATGCATATATAATACATACAGCAACAAGCATGTTTTGCGAGTAGTTTATTTAATTTTAGATAGATTTTGTGGGTCTTTTCCGTTATTCCCCCACCAGCCTGAGATTTAGAAGTTACTGAACCGATTTGAATAATTTTTGCACCAATGGACTCCTCTTGACTTCAGGACTTCAAAAACGCAAGTTTTAAAATAATTTAAATTTTTTAAAAAAAATTTAAAATTTCATACAAATGCGGATTTTTTCACTTTCTGAGATGCGGAAAGTGTTTTAGACACGAATTTTTGGTTTTGGATCGCTAGAATTTAAAAAATTGCAAAAATTTGAAAATTTAAATTTTTTAAATATATTTTAAAATTTCTCAAATTTAGTTTTTTTGCAGTTCTGAGGTCAAGAGGAGTCCATTGGTGCAAAAATTATTCAAATCGGCTCAGTAAATTCCAAATTCCGGACTGGTGGGGGAATAACGGAAAAGACCCGATTTTGTTGCGACATGCTTTCTGTGCTGAGGATATTCTTCGAATATAAAACGCGGCACTAATTTTTTTCAAAGCCAACATTTTAACAAAAAGTAGCAGTCTGTATATATATCCATTCCAGTAATGTCAGGTTTGATGGCTAAAAACGTTTCCATCAGTGAATTTTATATGGCATCAGATTAACTACAGTCAATTAACTTCAACGTATGATTTTATATCTCGTGCGTTCGCGTTGTTTCGTTCAGTTTAGAGTTCGATTTACGTCAGCGGCGCTAACATATATTCGAGTTCATGTGAATAATAACTTTGACTTCTTGTTATATCTTATTACCTAATTAATCTTCTTTAATCAAGTGCCTTTACCTCAGAAAAGCAGTTTGGCGCTTACAAAAATGCGATTGGCAATTTTTGACAAGTTCGACAAAAAGTTGACAACTGTGCGGACGTCTCATTATACCTATAACTAAAAATCTGAGCTCAAAAATTAAAAACAAAACGTACAGTCAACGATCACCAAACCATATTAAATTTTAAAAATTATTTTCGTAATTTTTAAAACAGCTAAAAACCACGTCTTTATTGGCAGAATTTTGGTAGACTACACGCCAAGCAACCAAAAGTAAAAAAACTACTTATGTCAGTAAGTAACTATGTACTTATGTTTTTAGTAAGTGAAAGGAACCCGTGTTCTAAATTATATATATGTCAATTATGATAAAAACAAACCATAGCAGAGTTCGCAATCGGGTCGGGTCGACAAACTACGACCCGTTGCGAACTCTATTCCATAGTCACGTGATTTTCTGCCATCCTATGGTTAGACTTGGTCGGAACTGGTCACCATATAATTAAACCGACCGGTGAGTCATCTTAGTCTAATAATCCGACTCAGGTCTGACCAGCTGTCGGCTTACCTGAGAGCCGGGGCATTCATTAGACCTTCCGCCTCTCCAAATTGCACCCCGGCTAATTGGCTCCCACCGTCTCCTGTCCGCCTGCAACAAATAAGACTGGAATTATGGGGACAATAAACTAGTGTTTGGGAAGGGGTGGTTTTAGCTCTATCCTTCTAAAGCCCGGTTCATACTTGTCCTTGTGCCTATCGTTTTGTCCTTAAGCAATTTCCGAAAAAATGCATACCCATACCCATGGTGACGAGTCTTGTCTCATAGTTCGGAAATTTATGGTCAAACTGCAGTCTAGAACCGGATAAGAGACTTATTTCATACAAGCAAAATATATTCAGATTCCATATTCCTTGGGAAAAGCCGGTTCATTTCATACTGACACTAACCGTAAATATGTGTCCGTTGAACTACAAAACAGTACAAAACCAATAGCAGTTATGTAGCACCAAAACATTATGTAAGAAAAAATAAAAAGAGAGATTTTGCGACTATTTGCTCAAACAAAATTAAAAAATGCAAACGTCAAGAACATCTCACCAAGCCGCCGAAATATCGTCGTAAATTGTACTGCATCGTAAATATCTCGTAAATTTTGCGAAGAGTCATGAAATATCGTTCCGTACTCTAAAAACAAAACGGCGAAACTTAACTTTTGAGCTTTCGAACTTTCTGTATAAGCCGTTAAAGGACTAATTCGGCCGGAGCATCGCTCCGGCCGATTAACTAGCATACATAAGGAAATGCCATACCTACATACTCTTCAATATTATGTACATACTCTTGGGGTTTTATCCAAAATTGGATTTGTCGGATTAGATTTAACTTTAATTCGTCAAAAACGCAGCGTCACTTAAATGTAATTTACTGAAACTTCGAACACACCGAGATAATGTATTTAAGGCATATAGGCCGAAATTTCAACCGGCTGTTTTCATTTCGTGCTGTGTTATTAGCAAAATTAATTTAAATCTAATCCGTTGAATCCTATTTTGAATAAAGGCCCTTGGCGTCATGGTTGAGCAAAAAGCCTCAGCGCGTTGGTTTAGTCTTGGTTTTTTGCGCTTTACAAGAACACAACTCCTACTTTATTACGCTACAATGAAAAAACTAATTTTGAACGAGTTAAATGTACATACTGATGATGCTGATAACCATATACGGACAATGTAGTTGACTGGTACTACTGTTCTCCTTAACCCTAAACCGTAAAGCCCGTTTCATCCTTGTTCTTGTCCCTATCGTTTTGTCCTTAAGCAATTCCTAGAAAAATACCGGGCCAAATGAGCCAATTTTACGCATGAAAACAGTTAAGGTTACTTCTAAGTTGTATAGGTATGTATGCAAATAATTAGCCGACACGCTTGTGTTAATTCTTCGCTGCGGCTGACCAAAAATTATCTTTGTCCCTGCGTTCATAAGGACAAGTATGAACCGGGCTTAGCATTCACTGCTTTGTATGCTGAAGGCCCGTCAGTTAGCATAAATATGATAAAATAAGTTTTAACCACATTTTTAAAATCAGACTTTGATAGTTTTAATCAAAAAATTCCACTCTTTTCAGCGATACTAAATAAAATTAAATTAATATATAGACAAAGCTTATTACAAACTAAAAAGATTACGTAATCCATACCCCAAGTATATCCATACGCGCATTTTGTAACCAATCAAATTTCGACATTCTCTTCACCTACCAATCAAATTAAAGGTTTCTTGTTAATGAGTTCTTGAAAATTAGTTGTGACATTCAAAACTTTAATGTTATAATTTATCAGCAAAGCGTGAAAGTGAACTTTCAAATGTCACCGATATAAGTTAGGTCAATTTGTACATGTCAAAACTTTTTCTAACTTTTCACAAACTAAAACCATATCAGGGTCACTGAATTTGACAAGGAAAAGTTGTAAAACAAAAAAGGAGGTTAATTCATCTTGACTTTCACAGATTTTACAACTAGAAACTGATTCGACTGAAAAATTAGAAAAAAATTCCAAAATTCCTCAAAACTTTGACTAGGGGGACACAAAAGTTTTGAAATCACACGAAAATAAGCATTTTTAGAAAAGTAAACACTGAAAATGTAGAAAATACTTTGATTCTCATGAAATATTTGTAAAAATATCTAGAAATTGAAGATACTTACTAAACTCAGCACTACGTATGCATTAACTCATAAAACAAACAAAAATTTCTATTCCGGAAAAGTGAAATTAAGTCCGAAAACATAATAAACTTGCATTAACACATTCTAAGTCAAAAACTGCTCAAAAAAACAACAGTCCCAACTGTCAATTTAAGTAACCTTCTGAAAACTATCACTGTGACACGACTAGTTTGAAAAATTAGGACTTGGCTTACAAATTTACTATAAATAGGGGCTACTTTGGCAGTTTAGACACCATTCTACCATCTCCTACTACCTACTGTATTTTTCTACCCCTACTAACCCCTGGAATTCGCTATATTTTGGTTTTAAAATGACTGAATACGAGAAGCTCCACTCAGAAGAACATGCCAAAGTGCGGGCAACGGCCTTTCTCGCTGTTGTGATCGCAACGGTAGCGGTGGTTGCTTCGGTAGTCACTCTGCCGCTGCTCTACAACTACATGCAAACCCTGCAGACCCATCTCTACAACGAGGCTTCCTTCTGCAAAAGCCGGTCCCGGGACATATCTGGGGAAATCAACGTAGCCTACGACAGCCGTCACGTTGGCCGAGAGAAACGCAAAACCTCCTGGCTTTTTGGGCAAGCCTTTACGGACGACCAGCAGCAACGGGGTGTTCCCGGCCAGCCGTCCCGGATTCCTTCCCCGGTCGGTCCCGGACCCTCCCAAGTCAGTCCCCCGGTCGGTGGAGGGGGTGGCGCATGCTGCACTTGCCACCAAGGACCCCCCGGACCCCCTGGCGACCCCGGTGATGATGGGGAACAGGGTGAGGAGGGTGCCCAAGGCCGGGCCGGAAACCCTGGTAAGGACGGTGAGGTGTTGCCGGTCGAAAAGGCTCCGGAAATGTGCATGAACTGTCCCGCTGGAAATCCCGGAGCCCGCGGTCCCCAGGGTCCCAAAGGTCCGCCCGGTCCCACCGGAGAGCTGGGTCTCAATGGCATGCCCGGTCGGGAAGGTCCCATTGGCGCGTCTGGGGAGGCAGGAGGCCCCGGCGGTCCCGGTCCCAAGGGACCCCCCGGCGCCAGAGGTCCCGCTGGCAAAATCCTGCAGAAGGAAGGCACTCCCGGTCGGCCCGGCCGCCAAGGTTTGCAAGGAGCCCAAGGTCCCGCCGGCCCCAAAGGAGAAGATGGTATCAATGGTCGATTCGGCCCCCTGGGAGCCGAGGGAAGTCGAGGACCCCCCGGAAAACCAGGGACCCCCGGAGACGCCGGCCCCCCCGGCCCAGACGGACCCCCTGGCTCCCCCGGCGATTGTGGCTCCTGCCCGGCCCCCCGCACATCTCCGGGCTACTAGTCATTACGAAACGAAATCACTCAGCCACTACAAGAGCTTCGAACTGTTTAGTGTATTATATCTCAGTCGTCTGTTTGTCTGGTGTAGGCCCCACTAACCCAATTTACATTGTTCTCTGTTGTTTTATTTAATGTTATCTATGTTATTGCTTTAAGTTACGATCATTAAAAAGCACATGCAACCGTTTAATCACTGTGTTCTGTGTTACTCTTAGTACCACTTAGTCCTTGACGTATACATACTCCAGTAACGTGAAGTACTGAAAGTGTATATATTTCCAGTAGTCCGGAGTAAAAGAGAATGTTTCCCCGTGGCCCAGATTGTTTCCCCACCCAATTTAGATACCATTTCAAAATATGAAACACTTGTTCGTCATCATAAAAAACATTCAAAGTAAAAGGCAAAAGTAAAAAATTATTATTCAAAAATTATACTTATACTCAAAACATAAATAAATTACATGCAAAGTAACAGAACCAAACTGAAATAATCAAAACATTACAGAACAGGCTAGACCTTTCCCCACATTATTAGATTACCGATCTTTAATGAAACTAAATAATTCATCTCAACATCAAAAAAGTTCTAGCTTCATTCATGAAATCTAGCAAGCATTAGCATACAAAGTATATAGATGCTGCTAAACCCGATTCAAACAATCGTAGTATGAACTATATAAGTCTAAATATCACAGTCGTTAGATATCCATTGAATAAGTTATCCTTTTATTAAATTATTACAACTTTTCATTAAAATTTAGTTAAAATAAATATCAAATACATTCATGCAGTCTTCATAAATACAGATTTTGGCACTGCAATACGGTATTTACTGGCAATGTTATATCATGCAGCTGAAAATATACCTAAATTAATACAAGTCGTATATTTAAATCCACTCGTAAAATTCAAGTGTAACATTACAGAATAAAAACCACGGGTCTTTTCCAATACAACTGCATTTGTTTTAAAAACCTTGTCTCTAGCTCGCTGACAGATTAAAAACCCTTCAAATAAAAAAATTTTCCAGTTTGATTGCAGATGAACCGGCGGGTAAAATCTGACGACTCATAATTGGTGGTTATTAACGACGAAAATTTAAAGGTTTTCAGATATTATGAATTTAAAATTTGAAAACTAAAAAAATCAAGATTACAATTTTTTTACATCTTTCGTTATTTCGGTTATCGCTCAATAATAACTGATTCTGATACCGCTCATAAATAAGCAAAAAAATAATCCGGATCTTATTTTACAAGCTACCCAAATGATACCATACACAATCATTATAGAATTGCAAAGCATACTGCATACATGAGGGAGGGGGTGGGGGGCCCTTCAAATTGAGGGCGGGGGGAAGGGTCCGGAAAATTGGCGCAAAATTTAATAAAAATGGTTTGGGAAAATATTGCCAAAATTGAGGTATTTTTGGTCGATCCTCCGGGGGAGAGAGGGTCTCCAAAATTTGGCCGGAAAGGACCCCCAACATTTTGACCGCGTAAACATGCACGTCTGCAAAGACTTTGGCTAAAAAATAAAATATGTATCACAGCCAATGCACTGAACAATAAAATAAAAAAACAATAGCTCCCTCAATAAAAACAGTGAAACTTCAGCCTGTTGTCTGTTTATAAAAAAGCGTAAGCTGCTTTGAGAATCAGAATCGAATTAGAATAGAAAAAGGGGTGATTCTTTGACGCACCCAGCTGCCTACGCTGTTCTAACAGCAGACAGTAGGGGTGGAATGCATAAAGGCAGTCTTACGCTAAAACCAGTCTAAGACGTTCTATTTCAGTAATTTAGAACATCGTAACGAAAAAGTCTACATGTATTACATAGGTTAGAACGTTTCCCTTAGACTGCGTTTAGCAAGACTAAAGCGAAGACTGGGACTCCTCCCAGACCAAAAATAACCTAAATTGCGGGAAAAAATGCCACAATTTTGAGATCGGGAATT
>JASANF010009936.1:0-10468 GCA_030248245.1 Trissonchulus sp. WLG1_4
CTGGGACCTCCAGGATTGGGGGGGCAACCAGATTTACTCAAAATTCATTTTGTTGTTAATTGTTTGTTAGTTGAAATAGATTTTCAGTTGTTGTTTTATGTTTTGTTCGGATATCGTGCAATATGCAGTATATTTTGCTCAAAATTCTTGCTGGTTTTTGGTTGTCATAATAGTTGTTTGTGCCTTATCTTTTTGCCATAGTGTAAATTTTATTGTTGATCTTTCTTGTATTTGTCTATTATGAAATTTTCGTTTGAGAAAACGCCTAGGTCAAAAGGGTAGGACCCGTTTTAGGTGTGCTGGGCACTCCAGAGTCGTCGTACCCGCACAGGGGGGCACCTGTTGCAAATGCAGGGCCCTACCCTCCTTGACCTAGCCGTTTTGGCATTCCTTTTGGCATTGAGTACTATTCACGTTTGGTTGCCATAGCAATAAGCGCGCAATTAAGCCTAAATCACACGTATTTTGGTGATAATTTAAGAACCTAAATTCAGTCTAAAAAGTAGTCTAATTATGTTCTAATTATGTTTCGAGATATATTTTAAAAGAGGACATTTAGTTTGAGTCTGAAATGCTAAGTTTTGAATAGTGTTAAAAAGAATGCAATGCAAGCTAGTCGGTTGGCTTGAGGAAAATGGTGGACGTCGGCCGGGGTTCAAATTGTTGGGGGAAATTATAGATTTTTATATGGAATAACGGTGAGTTTAGAAGACCGACGCTCCTGAGTTAGGACTACAGTATCCGAGTAAATTCTGCTATAATTTGTTGTATTTCATACTGTATTGAGCAATTGGTTCCACTGTGTGAATTCTGTATGTTTAAAGGCTCGTCAGTAAAGCCTTATTTTTAGCCTTGTGTTCGCGTGTACTGGTGCAATATTTAGTCTTTGTGTCTGTGGTACTAGGGCCCGTATAGGTACTACTTAGAGTGCTCCCGAACCTGTTATTGAGCGAGTTCTAGACCTGTAGTTCGACGCTCTCAGCGTCAAGTTGTTATCACTGCGCGCTCTCCGGCACAGATAGGCACCGGTCACGATTCCTGAGATTAGCCCGCCAGCTCACGCGGATGACATAAGACCGGGGGCCGCAGTATAACACCTACAATTCTGTGATGCCCCGAGTTTCGTACATTAAAGGTCAGCTATTTCAAGCTGCGTTCCCACAGGCAGAAATAAGAAAGTGAAAATAAGCTATTGCTTAATTGTTAAAAGCGAAATTCCGATATTATCACAATATCGCAATCGTGCAATGTACAGGTACATATGTAGTATGCACTGTACTGTCCAGGGCCCAAGACAGTTCATCGCAGCAAGACGTTCATCGTTGAAAATGTTCGCTGTTGAAAATTTGGATTGATCGAAGGCAAATAGGATGAGCAGAAGTGTCATACTTTTCCAATTACATCTTATACTCTTGATAGTACTGGTGTAGTACACAAATCTGTAGTTGTTTTGATACCAAGAGTATATACAAGTGCTTGTGGCTACTTTTGCAAACCTTTTCTTTTTTCAGCAATGGATTTATTCATGGGATTCTGTTTTCTGTTTATATTTGTGGGACTAATCAAACTGTTTATATTGAAGTGGATCAAAAGCAAACTAAAACGAATCGCTCGTTCCGAATCTGCAAATTTGGAAGAAAAGTCCGAACTTCTTCCCGGACATTCCAAATTTTTTCTCACTGTTACCGCAACAGGTCGTTTCAGATGCTACCATCGTGGAGCCGTGTTTTTTTATCTGCTTATTTTCGCTATATTCGTATTTTGTTTTTTCATTACCTACACTGTGAACGTGAAACATTTGTCTAAAGATCCAGTTTGCGCCGATTAATTCTCGTTTCTTAATTGTTAATTAATTAACTAGCCTATTAATGGTTTATATTTTAAAATATTTAATTGCTTGAAGTATGAAGGAAATAGTTGAAATTAGATTTAGCGGACTAGACCTTGTTTCGTTAGTACATAACTGCACTAAAGTCTGACTAAAAATTGCTGAACCGTGAGAGAAGACAGGGGGCGATATTTTCGTGACTGCTCGCTGTACTCTTGGGGCCTGAAATTTGTTCTTTTCGTAATGAAATCACGCGTTTCTTTTTGCTTCAGGGTCCAGCATTTTTTGTTCAGACTTCAGATTAACCCTTTCATACGCACTGTGAACCTCATGCACCCCACGTGATGGATGCCCAATCTGGGGCAATAAAACTTGGCTAGCTTATTCTAGTCAACTAATCTGCGAATTGATTTTTTAGGACTCGCAGCTCTTTGCATTTAGTGGCCCAATTTCAGCCCTGCTGCCACACAACAAAACCTATGCTTGATTAAGCAATGTGAAAATTCTACTTTCTTTCATCGCAAAAGGACATTTTTTATGACCTCATTATGATTATTTGATCCAACTCCGGCACGTCAACTTTTTGTGCATCAGATACAGCGGATATTGTAATTTTTTTCTAGCAGTCAACTATGAAAGGCGCACGGTTGCTGTGTTAATTACTCTACATGCCTAAGCGATGGCGCAAAATTTTCACACACTTTCACCTCCGAGCGCTTATAACTGAAAACAGTGCGTCCTAGACCCTTTAATCGACTGATTATGTTTTGTTCACCATTAAATTCACTATCGAACGATGGTTTCGAGCTTTCTACGACGCACGTAGCTCGAGGAATGCCCAAAAAACTGGCAGGTGTCAAAATTTGGCTGCCTAGAGAGAGAACGTCTGGGCGACAAAAAGTTAACTTAACGTGGCGACGTAGCGTAACTTAACGTACATAGCATCAGTATGCGTTAAAATCAGAATCCGTTCAATCTGATTTTAGATAAGAAACGGTCACAGACTCACAGGGCGCAATTTCGCGAAACGAAAATTTTAGGGTTTTTTTATGCTTGAGCCCGGTTCATACTCTTGTTCTTGTTTTTGTCCCTAAGCGATTTCAAAAAAACTGCGGAACCAAACATGACGATTTTCGGCAGTGACGATAGTTGAGGGCATCAGTTTGTGTTTATGTTTAATATTTACTCTGTTTTATATTTATCTATTTATATTTACATATATTTGTGGTTATACTCTTGTTAGTAGAAATGTAGTAACATGCACGATAGGATTTCCAAGTGTGTTTGACTTGAATCTTATGGCCGGTCTGTACTTGTCCGCCCGTCTAACGCAGACTTCCTTTTTACTTGTTACTTTTTACTTAAGGGTCTTAAAGTAAAAAGTAAGTATGTGAACACTTTTGCTTAAGTAAAAGTATAATAAAGTAAAAAGTATAAAGTAAAAAGTATCTCTGTATAAACCGGGCCTATCGGTGGATCATATCCGAGTCCGTCCGCGTATATACAATATTCAGAATCTCAGTTTCCTACGTTAATCTGGGTAGGCAAATTTTTAGTGTTAATTAACACTAGAAGTATGACCAGTGGCTAATGCGGATAACCACCGATTACTATGCGTGTGCTCACACGCCAGCAAATTCTTTTGTAGTTTGTTCAGACATTATGAGATCGTCAACTGTGACTCAATAACTTAACTTAACCTAGGGCTAACTACGACTGAATATAAACTAGGGCGGCTGACTGCTAGCTACACCAGCTAGAGAATGAATGAACAACGCAAAATTAATGCCGAACCGGCGTTTACTATGATGGTTAAACTGTAGTATCTGGCTCAACTACACTTGGAGTACTAAATCCTAGCTGTCGACAAGTCACCCCAGTAAGATCGGCCTAAATGCAGGCCAGCAGCCTCAAACTGAACAGACTCACAGACTGACCAAAGCAGTGCAACTGGCGTGTTCAACGCCGTGAAGTCAGCAATCTCGTGCAGCCGCTTCCAGCCGACTCAAGAGCAAGCAGACTCCTCTGACTCACTAACTTTTGAGCTCTTTTATACTTAGCCGATGAGTAAGTTTGACATATCAAAGTTAGGAAGAAACCCAAATTTTACTGTAACGCTAAATGGCAAAGCTTATAATTTTATAAGCTTCACAATTTCAAACAGGGGCATCGCCCATAAAGACATGTCTACCAGTTCCTGTTAATAAGCGTTAAAACATTTATATTTAAGTATGCTAATTAATGTGTAATCTAACTTACACTAAAATAAGTGTGCTTTGTATACAACACCTGATAAACCTAATAACTTATGCCCCTTCTATTGTTTATGCGCATAGACAAGCAAAATTTCACAATCCGCGTTCCTGGCTGACCGTCACAACAGTCAACAGCCTAAAAGCAGGCTTAGGTACGTATGTAGGTTTATGTTCGGGGAGGGTAGCTAGGTAGGTACGTAATGGGCTTGTATTGTAGCCCATTACATCACTCCCCATTTTTTGGCTACGACCACGCAGAGACGTAGAGTCTGAAACGGATGGAAGATTGCAAATAATCGCAGAGCCATACAACCATTGTACCAGACTCAGATAAAATGTGAGACGCCCAAGCACAAATTGTAAAATATAGGTGGTCCAAATTGAATGTCCGCACAAATAGACACACGAGCTTAAGTACCTTAATCTATAGAATGATGTATGTGTGCTAGGGACAGGTGTACAAACCAAACGTTTGATAATTGTAACGAGATGTCAATATTCAAGCATTTGCTGAAATGGAAGTTGAATAAAAAAATAGAAATTTTTTTGAAAACTATGTATGAACTGGTTAAAACGACAAAAAAAACAAAATGGTCCTTTTAAAACAACTAAAATTCATCACCGATTGAATAGAAAACTATCAAAACCAGGTTCAGTTGCAATAATAAATTGTTAAAAAATTTCGTAGAATAACACAGAATAACGGCGGTTTAGGCTGCGAAAGGCTTGTTTACGGATGCCAGGACCGCGGTAGACATCGGCCAATTTGATCAATGCCAACGGTGGATGCGACGATTTTTGCCATCATTACAGCCTGTTGGGGTCGCGATCTGCCTAGCCATTGGCACCAAAACAAAAAAGATAGCACCAGAATTCTTGATTGCTCAGTGAGCCACTGCCTCAGAAAAACACGACGTAGTCCGTGCATTGAGTTTAGCCCTTACAAGGTTTTGATGCGGAAGTTTTTGTCAAAATGATTGAACCACGTTTAAAACTCTTGTGGTGTACTCAAGTGGCTTATTGAGATACTTATCGCAGACAAGCAAAGGCTGGTTAAACAAAAAAACACACGTGATGAGTGAGTGTCGCAGTAGTACGGCCGCTGCGCTAAGAGCCCAAGACGGCCAACTCGTGGCGACACAAGAAGCTATCATCTGCATAGGTCAGATAAAGGTCTAGTATCGCCCGACTGGCTTCGTCAGAGAGCGCATATTTTGTATAATACTAACGCATAACAAGCGAATAGCCATGGGGCAACAGGAACCGGTGTTCCCTATATGTCCACATAGAGACCTTTCTGCAGATTATTCTACAACCAGCTAACTCCTGCAATTAATATAACAATGAAGGCACAAAATAAAAACAGCAAGTATATTTTTATTGAAACATAAATGCATAAAATCATTAACTGATTGCAAAATTAATAATGTGTGATAGAAATAGGCGTGATAACATGATGAATATAAGTCAGCAAATCGGTGATGTTATATAAATATATGCTGTATATATATATATATATATATATATATACACATATATTTATATAACCCACAATTTGCTGACTTATTCATCATGTTATCACGCCTATTTCTATCACACATTTTATTAATTTTGGTGATTAATAATTTATGCATTTATGTTTTGAGAATAAAAATATACTTGCTGTTTTTATTTTGTGCCTCGTTATATTAATTGCAGGAGTTAGCTGGTTGTAGAATAATACTGCAAAAGTTCTGTATGGACGTATATAGGGACACCCCATTATTGTTGCCCCATCGTTGTTTCACTTATTTTTGCATTTAATATGGTTTCTCTATAACAAAGCCAGCATCAGGATATACGGTTTTACTATATCTAACCTATGCAAAATGATAGCTTCTACTGTAGCGGTCTGACCTGACTAGGCCTCCTACGACACTCACTCCAAGTGCACTGTGCCCGGCCTAGAAAAAAAAAAAAAAAAAAAAATCGCCGCTTGGTCCCGCGCCCACAAGAGTTTTGACGTCGTCAAATCGTTTTTTCAAACTTCCCGCATCAAAAACCTTGTAAGGCTGAGAGCTCAATGCAGCGGAGCTCCTCGTGTTTTCCTGAGGCAGTGGCTCACTGGGCGATCGAGATCTGGTGCTCCCTCTTTTTTTGTTTTGGTGCCTCCTGGCTAGGGCGAATCGGCAAGCTCCGACACGGCTGTAATAAATCGAAATCAGTCTCGCCGAGTCGCCCGTTGCGCATTGACGGGGTCCTCGACATCGTCGGACGAGCCTCGGCCAGCGTGATCCGCATTCTCTGTGTTATTCTACGAAATTTTTTAACAGATTATAACTGAACCTGGTTTTTTTTCTGTCAATCGGTGATGAATTTTGGTTGTTTCAGAGGAATTTTGTTTTTTTGTCGTTTTAACCAGTTCATACATAGTTTTCAAAAAAATTTCTATTTTTATTCAACTTCCATTTTCAGCAAATGTTGAATGTGGACATCTCGTTGCAATTTATAAAACATTTTTGGTTTGTACACCTGTCCCTGGCGCGCGTCAAAATCATTCTATTGATTAAGGTACTTAACATGTGTTGTATACAAATTTGGATTAAAAAAAACCGCCCCTATATTTTTACAATTTGTGCTTGGGCGGAGCCCTATTTTTATCTGGAGATCTGGTACAATGTTCAACTGTATGGCTCTCGATTTTTGAGAAAATTTTGCCATGCGGCTCTACATTCTCTCATAGGGTCAAGCGCCAAAAAATGGGGAGATGGGTTAAACCGAGATACAAGGCCCGTTCGTACCTACCCACTACTACCGAAAATCGTAAACCTACTCGGTACCCTCAAGTTTGGCTGTTGCGATTGTTCTGAGCGGTCGGACACGCGGATTGTGAAATTTTGTGTCTATGCGCATAAACAATCAAAGAGACAGGTTTATCAGGTGTTGTATCAAGAAGCGCACTTAGTGTAAGTTCAATTTACACAATTTCAATTGTCAATGTTAAACGCTTATTAACAGGAACTGGTCGACGTGTCCCTTATGGGCGGATACCCCTTGTTGAAGAATTGCGACTTGTGAAATTATAACTTACCATTTAGCGTTACAGTAAAATTCGGTTTTCTTGCTCAACTTTGATATGTCGAACTTATTCATCGGCTAGGTCAAAAAACTAGAAACTGCATGGTGGGGGATCCTTCTTGACTGGCTGGAGCAAGTACGATTGCTGACTTACGGCGTTGAACACACATTTGCACTGCTTCATTCACTGTGAGTCTGTTTCAGTATGGCCTAACAGCCGATCTTACTGGGTAACTTGTCGACAGCTACAATTTTAGTACTCCAAGTGTAATTCAACCAGATACTACAGGTTAGCATCATAGTAAACGCCGGTTGCATTTCGTTGTTAATTTGGTCTCTAGCTAGTTAGTTATATTCAGTCGGTAGTTTAGCCTCCATTTAGTTTAAGATCTCGCAGTTGGGTAAACACATTTTTTTTTTTTTTGAACAAACCAAAAGAATTTGCGCGTGTGAGCACACGCGCGTGGTGAGTAATCATTTATTCGCATTAGCCACTGGGCGGTACTTCTAGTGTTAATTAACACTAAAGAGTACCTACCCGCTAACGTAGGGAGGGGAGACTGAGATTCTGAATATGTATACGCCCAGACGGATTCGTGCCGAGATAGGCCCGGTTTATACAGAGTATTTCTTTTTTTATACTTTTTTTTACTTTATACTTTTCTAACAAAAGTGTTCACATCTTTACTTAACCCTTAGGTGAAAACAGTAAAAGGAAGTCTCGGTAATACAGACCGGCCATAATTTCAGTCGAACACACTGAAAAGTTGTCTGGTGCATGTTACTACATTTCTACTCACATTATAACCGCGAATATATGTAAATATAAATAAATAATCAAAAAAAAACAGTAAATATTGAACGAACACAAATAATACCTAAATTATGGTGCCATTGAAAGATGACGTGTTTGTTTTCGCAGTTTTTTTGAAATCGCTTAGGGACAAAAAAGAGAACAAGAGTCAAACCGGGCTCAACATAAAAACATAAATTTTTGGCTCGCGAAATTGCGCCCCTGTGATCTGTGACCGTTTTCTTATCTAAAATCAGGATTGAACGGATTCTGATTTTAACGGCGTACTGATGCTATGTACGTTAAGCGCTACGTGCGCCACGTTGAAGTTTTGTCGCCCGGTCTCTCTCTCACCAGCACAATTGTGACACTGCACTTTTTTGAGAACATCCCTCGACTACGTGGTGCGTCAAATCTCATTCGTTCAAATCGTGAATTTAATAATTGTAGTGAATTGGCAGGGGTCTCAGGACACTCTTTATAAGCGCTCCAAAAGTGAGAAGTGAAAAATTTTGCGCCATCGGCTTGGGCATAGAGCCCCCGCGGAGCCTGACTGCTAAAAAAAAAATTACAATTATCGCTGTATCTAAAAAAATGCACAAAAAGTAACACAAAGTTGATCGAATAATCCATAAGAAAATGTCCCTTTGGATGAAAGAAAGTAAATTTTCATTGCTTAATAACACGTGGGGTTTGTTGTGAGCTAAAAATCGGGCAGCTCAATGGAAATACCTAGAAAATCGATCGCAGTGGTGATATGATAAGCTCACCCAATTTATACCCCAGATTGAGCATCCCATCACGTGGGGTACATAGTTTCCATCGTCTGAAAAGATAATATTGAAATTGAACAAAAATATCAACATGAGCAAAAAGAACACCATAATTTCAGAAAGAGAACAAACAAAATTTCAGCAAGGAGTTGCAGCGACAGACCTGAAAATATCACTATGTCTCACGGTTCAGCAATTTTTGGTCGGACTTTAGTGCAGTTATGCTAACGAAAACGAGATTCTGATTCGCTAGATCTAAACTCAGACTATTCCCTTCATACTTCAAGCAATTGATATTTTAAAAATGTGAACCATTAATGGCTCATTCATCAATTAACAATTAGACGAATTAATGGCGCAACTGGAGTCTTTTAGACAAATGTTGCGCGTTCCCATTGTGGGTAATGAAACTTTTCAAAAATCAAATATAGCGAAAATTGACAAAATGACGCGGCTCCCACGATGGTGGGCATACGGTAACAGTGAGAACTTGGAAGATGTCCCGGGAAGAAAAGTTCGGACTTTTCTTCCAATTTGCAGATTCGGGAGAGCGATCCATTTTTACCTTTCTTGATCCACTTCCGATATAAACAGTTTGATTGGTCCACAATCTAAACGAACGGAATCCCGTGGATGAATCCATTGCTGAAAAAGAAAGTAGGCCACGACACTTGTATATTTTCATCTCAAAACAACTACAGTACCTACACCAGTACTATACCGAGGTATAAATATTAATTGGAAAAGTATGACACTCTGCTCCATTATACCTTCGATAAAACCAAATTTTCAACAGCGAACAATTTTTCCAACGATGAACGTCTTGCTGTTGCTCTTGACCCCTAGCGTACAGTGAGTATACATATGTACCTGTACATTGCACGATTGCGATATTGTGATAATTATGGGAATTTCCGCTTTTAACAATTAACAATAGCTTATTTCACTTTCTATATAAAATAGCTGACCTTTAATGTGCGAAACTCGGGGCGTCACAGAATTATTAGGTGGTGTGCCGGCCGCTATGTTGACCCCGCCTAACTAACAAGCTAATCTCAGAAATCGTGAGCCATCCTATCTGTGCCGGGAGGCGCGCATATAATAACAACTTGACGCTGAGAGCATCAAACTACAGTCTAAACTCACTCGTTGGGACTATAAGTACCACAGACACAAAAATTAAATATTTGCACCAGTACACGCGAACACAAGGCTAAAAATAAGGCTTTACTGACGAGCCTTTAAACATACAGATGAACCGAATTGTCAACATATGAAATACGACGATCACCGGAATTTACTCGGATACTGTAGTCCTAACTCCAGGAGCATCAGTTCTCTAGAACTCACTTTATTCATATAAAAATCTATAATTTCCCAAACTAAAAATTCACCATTCACCATTTCCTAGAGCCAACCGACTCACTACCATTGCATTCTTTTTAACACTCTCAAAACTAACAAACTAAAACTAAATGTATTTTTTAAAATATATCTCGAAACAGTAATTAAACGTAATTCATTTAGACTGAATTTCATCTATCACCAAAAACTCACTATAGATTTACTCACTGTAGTGGCAACCAAACTAAATAGCTAAATCCAAAAGGAATGCCAAACGGCTAGGTAGAGGAGGTAGCGTCAACAGGTGCAAATACGGTACGGTATAAAATCCCAGCACAAGCGGTCCTACCCCTTTGACCTAGGCGTTTTCTCAAACGAAATTTCATAATAGACAAATACAAGAAAGATCAACTGTAGC
>JASANF010009938.1:0-13990 GCA_030248245.1 Trissonchulus sp. WLG1_4
GTGAATACAAAACCATTTTTTTGGCATTCGATTATAAAATGCTGGTAAAATATTTTTCTACAAAATTTTGCACAATTATAGTCTTAGGCTCTGCGCAATTTTTTAGTTTTTTAAAATAAAGCTTAGAATTTTTTTTTATATGAATTTTATTGCTCAGAGTTCGACTTCGAAAACACATAGACACACATTTTTATCCAAATCCATCATACATGTTAAAAACCAAAATAATGTTCAACTAGAGAAGCACATGAGCTACATTTTAGTACATAAAGTGTGACTGTCCGCGAAGAATCAGCGGAGTTATCCTTTGCCGAAAATTCACTCACGTTTGGCGCTCTGGGAGTCACGTGACATGATCACGTGATTTTAAATTTTGCCTCCAGTGTTCTTTTGTGCCATACTGCATATATGTATAGTAAAATCCGACATTTGCCAACTTTTTTGCCAATTTTCGATGTAACCCCCAACTCCTCGAGCACCCCCTTCAGAGTGCAAGTTTGTATAAATTTCGTACAATTTTGTATAAATTTAGTACTTTCAATTAAAATATTTTTGTAGGAATTCTGCTCAAATTTCTGTACGTTCTAATCATGTCTAAATGGTGTCAAATTATTGGTTACAGTACTTTAAATCAAAACAAAGGCTCTTTGAACGAGTTCCTGCCGGAAAAAATGGCCAAATTTGCCAGAAACGTCCAATTTTTGACCAAATTCTATCTTGGCCTTAATTTAGGCTTAGGGCTTAGGCTTAGTATGGGGCTTAGGCTTAGGCTTAGGTTCAGGCTTAGGCTTAGGCTCAGGCTCAGGCAATAAAAAATCGAAATTTTCAGAAAAAATCCTGCCAGCTTAGCCTAGAGAATCCTGCCAATTAAGCCTAGACGATGCCTTAAAACATCATAACGCACTCAAAACTATCCAAAAACAAAGATTGTAGCCATTTTTTGCTTCGAACTTTGGCCTACGTTCACTTCCAAGAACACTGAAAATGCAACTTTTAAGGGGTCATAGCTCAGAAAATCCAAATTGGTGGATAGGGTTTCTATTATAAAAAATACTTCCCTCAAGGTGCTCTACTTCAAAATTTAGGTCCACTGTTCCCCCCAACTGCACTTGATCCGATTTTTGTATGTTTTGCACTTTTCTGAAAACCGCTCACGAAGCTTTTTCATTGAAAATGCTAGTATACAACAGGCATATGAAGATTAAAATACTTTTTAAACAGAACATTTTTTAATCTATTATTGTATAAAATTTGTGCAAATTTTTGTACAATAATTGTACTCTTTTGTTTAAATTTCGTATAATTTTTGTATTTTTTTGAAAACTGCTAGGGGGCTTTTTCATTGAAAACACTAGAATACAACAGACATATGAAGCTTATATAGTATATACCCCATGTGGAGTAGGACAGTATTCTGTGTGGTGAAAAGGAGCACTCTACCAAAAAAGTTTCAGAAACAATCCAGAAACATGCAACTTGAGCGTAATATGTATGCTATATAAACAATGTATTATCACGGTATTACATACATATACACAAAATTAAAACCAGTTTGCTCCCAGAAGTTTTCAGTTACTAAAAAATCATGATATTTGATATCGACATGAAATATAACTTTTTTTTGAAAAATACAAAAAATACACAGAATTTATACAAAAAATGGTTGGTTGGTTGAGATGCATTATCCATTGTCATGGTCAGCATGAGCCTGTGAGATTGTGAGCCACTGACCACTGTCAGCAGCTTGGTGTTCGAGTATAGTTAGCCAAGAATCGTGCCAAGCCCGGCCATAGGTGCTGCGGAGAAAGTCCGTGTCTTTTTTAACAGTACGCAGCCAAGTCGTGCGGACTCCTCCTGGCGGGCGGGTCCACTGCGATGGAGGTGAAAAAAGCAGGGAGTCTTTCAGAATGCAGCCTGGGTGCATGCGCAGCACGTGGCCGAGCCAACGCCGTCTGCGGTGCCTTATTATATGCGATATCGATGTTGGTGGACTAACGCGTTGGCGCACCTCCAAGTTTGAGGTATGAGACGTGTAGTCTACCCTGAGGATTCGGCGGGAACAGTTCGCATGCCTCAAGACGCCGCATATCGGCGGCCCTGACTGGCCACGTGTCACAGCCGTAGAGCAGGATCGACTGTACGCAAGCTTCGTAGACCTTGAACTTGATTTTGGCGGACGTTACGTCGGCTCCATAACTTGCGGTTAAGCGCGCTAAATGCTGTCTCGGCGTAGGCGATACGAGTACTAATTTCTAGAGCTGGGTCGCCGTTACTGGTTAGCTGAGAGCCGAGGTAGCGGAAGAAGGTAACGGTTTTGAGAGCTTCGTTGTCGAGGAGTATAACAGGCGGCGGGCTACAGCAGCAGCAGGCACCAGATCTTCGTTTTTGCGGCATTTATGCTTAGTCCGACCCAGGAAGCACATGCTGCCACCCTTGAAACCGCCAATTGAAGATCGTCGTTCGTGGATGCCAACAAAGTGCCGTCGTCAGCATAATCTAGGTCCTTGAGGGGGTGGCCTGAGGTTAGGGTGGTGATGCCCTCGCAGTCCCTGAGCGCCGATGCGAGGACGAAGTCGATCACGCAGTTCAACAGCAGGGGCGAGAGCAAGGCACCTTGGCGGACGCCTGTAGCAACGGTGAAATTTTCTGAGAAGGCGCCATCAGACCGAACGTGGGCGGAGGTGCCCGAGTATAGGGCTTTTAAGACCCGGATGATGTTGGTTGGAACACCCAAGCCGTCAAGGATCAACCACAGCCCCGGCCTATTACAGCGATCAAAGTCGGCACCGAAGTCAATGAAGGCGATCAAAAGGGGTCTGCAGAACTCATAGTGGAGATCGATTAGATGTCTCAGAGTAAATAGATGGTCGGTGCAGCTCCTACCGGCGCGAAAGCCAGCCTGGTTTTCACGCCAGACCAGCTCAAGCTTAGGATCAATATGACAGAGAATTATGTGCTCCAAGATTTTGTAGCCGGCACAGAGAAGAGAAATGCCACGTTAGAGCACTCGGCCCGGCTCCCTTTCTTAAAAATCGGGATGACAATGGCTGTTCGCCACTCCACAGGTATTGCTTCGTGTTTCCAGACAGCCGTCAGCAAAATTTTTAGACGGCGAATGACCAGATCTTCACCAGTTTGGAAGAGTGCGGGGTCGATGTTGTAAATGCCAGCGGCTTTGCCCGGTTTCAATCCGCGGACCGCAGTCGCAACCTCTAGTTCCGAGAGGGCTTGAGTGCTTACGTCTAAGAAGCCGTGGAAACGGGCCTCATAGTCTCTCAGCTGCTCTGCGGGAGCCGGACCATTCAGCAGTACCGAAAAGTATTCACGCCACCTGTTTCGTATACTTTGTGACCGTAAATTTGTGACCGTCGGTGCTGAGCAGGGTGGCTCCAGCGCGTTTTGAATGGACACCAGGGAAAGCAGCACGCAAGAGCCGATAGAGAGCGTCCGGCGATCACCTCGTCTGTTAGCGTCGTTCATCTGGTTCGCAATATTCATCCAGTACGAGTTCAGGTCTGTTTCAGTGGCACGGCGCGCTTGACGGCGTAGGCGGCGGCGGATATGGGCTGTATTTGGCACACGGTGACTGTAAGCCTGACGACAGCGGTCGATCGCCACAAGCGTTTCGGCGCTTAGCCAGGGGTTGTGACGCCGAGGAGAGGTACCGAGGGTGGTAGTGGCAGCTGCTGTGTGTTGGCCAGTGTGTGACACTGCTCATCCACCGTAGTCTGGGGCTCGGGACGGAAGCGCTGTATCAAATGGGAGGCTGCATTTGCAAATTGTTGCCGAGCAATGGGGTCACTGAGCTTGGCGATGTTAATCTTACTCGAGTTTGTGCGACCGACGACTGAAAGGCGGAGCCGGAGACGAGCCTTGACTAGAGCATGGTCGGATACGAGATCCGTACCCCAGTAGGAGCGTCAGTCAAGCGCAGATTCACGCCATCTGCTTCGGATAAGAATATGGTCCAGCTGGTAGCCATGCCGGTCGCCAGGAGATTTCCAGCTCTCTAGATGACATTGCTTGTGCCGAAAATTTGTAGAAGCCGCGAAAAGGTCAAAACGGTTGAGACAGGACACTAACCGTTCATCATTCTCCGATTGGGCGCCGATACCATAAGGACCAACGTGTCTGGCTTCGGAGGAGCAATTACGAGGTCCAATTTGGGCATTAAAGTCACCAGCCACAATGAGGAAATCCGACTTGGGCACATTCCTTAATGAGTTGTACAACTGCTGGTAGAAGGAGTCTTTGGTATTTGGATCCGCGTCGTTGATGGGGGCATAGACACATATGAGAGGTTGAATGGTTTAGCTGCGAGGCGTAAACGCGCCACACGGTCAGACACCGGGTCCCAATCCAACAGAGACCGGTGGGAGCGGGGCGTCAGGGCGAAACCAACGCCCGCTCAACCGTGGCGTTCCGGCCCCGAGTAGAGCAGTACATAGTGTGGCCAACGGGTATCAACGTGGGCGGCACTGGGAACCGGTATGGACATCTGAACCGCCGAATCATAGCTCAGACAGACAGGTGACCTCTATGCCGGTGACCTCTATACCTCTAAGCGGTGAAGGGACCTGGCTATAAGAGACGGCGACTCAGTCCGGAGCAGGCTGCGCACATTCCAAGAACCCAGTGCAAATTGAATGCGCATGCAAGAATCGTTAACCGTGAAGCTCATTTTCATACAGGCTATACAGGATAGTTTTATGCGGGGTCTCAAGGCCCGCGACCACCTGACGGACCCGGTGGTTGTCTCCAAACTATATATAGGGGCTTTTGGTGCCCTATTCAGTTAGGCCAGATTTGAGGGGTCTGACCATGAAACCAGATGAGCCGCCAGATGCCGGAACAGACGCTGCACTGGTGATTTTTCATTAGGGCTGTACTGCCGTAGGTCATGGACTGGATCCGAAACACTGACCAGTGGTGCTATTTGCCCATAGCTGGGGATCAGATTGGTAAACAGTCAGAGCGTGTTCACACGCCCGTGGGTCATGGCTGAGTACCTCGAAGGGGCCTGATCTCCTCCTCGCCCTGCACAACTCTAGCCAGCCGAACTGTTACCGCCTCCGGGTGAGCTAGAAAACGCTCGGACCCACTGCACAGGACTTCGACGATCAAAGGTAAGTAAGCGGCAAAGTACTAAGCTTCCCTTTTCGGCCATGGTCTAGCCGCCCTGGTGTTCCACTGGAGGCACCAGTTATACATGATCGACGCTCGGGAGGCAAAAGATACACAAAATTTATAGAAAAAATATGCAAAATTTATATAAAATTTATACAAAAAGTGTACAAAATTTATACAAAGAAAGTACAAGGTTCAAAAACATTTTTTTTCAAAAAACTAATTAACTAAGCAAAATATTGTAAGCATGGGCGTAGCCAGGGGGGGGGGTTCAGGGGGTTTGAACCCCCCCTTTTGGTGGAACCTGAACAAATTGTCAATTGGTTTTGGCGGTCGGCCAGAAAAAATTTCCGATAAATCTCTAGTTGACCAAATTTGGCCTAAAAATTGAAAAAATCTTGAAATCTTTCATCAAAGCCTATGCATGTCTACACAAGTGCATTATGCATGCTGCATTTACATGTGTAATATATATATGTCAACGAAATTAGCTAATCTACGTTCCATACCTAATTCTGCAGACATTTTAATTCAATATCTTCCCAAATCATCTTCAGTTATTCTGCTGCTTCCCCCAAACATTTCATCCATTTTTTTCCCCATCTAAAATTTCCATACTAGACTTTCTCATCAAGCCTTGCACTACCATAAGACGAGTGTAGGCTTCAGCGCCATATAAAAGTGCTCGTTTTGTTGTAATAAACGGAGTTGGTTTTAGCTTTGTGTTGCTACCTTCACATGGTAGCAGAGCGTGGTTTCAGTCCACGGACCTCTGGGTTATGGGCCCAGCACGCTTCCACTGCGCCACTCTGCTTTTTTCCATTTTTCGGGAATGCCTTGAACAACGACCTGGAGTTCTTCTGGCCGCTCGTCAATTACCCGAAAACGCCAAACCGTTGTTTGCCCACCGATGTAATGTGCATGATTACTTGTGAACGACCAACGAAAGGGCCAAAGTTCTGCGCCGCAACCCATTGCGCTATCCAGGAAAAAGCTTCCTGGGTAAGGATCTGATCGCCACCATTGGTGCCCACTAGCGCCAGGATCCTCCACGGCTGCGATTGTCCGACTGGCTGCGACACAGTCAGCGCCCCGACGAAGCCCCCTTCGGTTGGCTGATTGTCAGTGATTCGATACTTAAGCACTGGGCTTGGGTTGAGTCTGGTCCTCTTATCGTGAAAAGCGGATCCCGGATGAAAGACGTCAAAAAGCTCCTCTCGTTGGTCCCGCACTACCATAATGTGATTAATGCAGTCTAGAATTTAGGCGAAGAAAATTTTCCTGTATGGGTAATGTTCATAGTTGTGGATCGGCCAAGGTATGGTTGGGCTTTTGTTTGTTACTAAGAATTCCCAAATACTTTCACCAAAGAACAAGCAAAGCGAGTTGCGACAGTTAGCCATTTTTTGCTGTCTAGACTAACTACTGTAAAGTTTAGATCAAAACATTGGCAACGCATCTAGTCCTCACCTCAGCATACGTGGGTAGGTAACACACTTTTGAGAAGTGAGGTTTCGGGAGATGATGTGCGGTAAAGAGAAATTTTTTGCCCATTTTCTCTCCGTGAGTCACGGTTTCTTTCTTCGTGGGCAATTACCAATTATTATTTTTACCGGCTACAATTATTATTATCACCAATCACTGACATTCACGGGCATTTTGTTTTTGTTTGACTTGGAATAGCATTATGGAATAGAGAAGAATCCGAATTGTATTTGTTTTCAATTGATAATATACGCCCTTGCCTACATAGTAATATAATAAACATTTGTATATGTTAAGGTCATTTTCAACGAATTAAAAACTGTGGTAAGTGAAATGGCAAGTCCGAAACGACACAAATACGGAATAGTACCAAAACTACATGCAAAAATACACAACTACTCCTATTAGTAGACTACTACTTGTCCTACTACTGCTGCTACTTCTACTGTTACGACGAACGCGACCGCCACTACTGATACTACGACTGGTTCTCCATAAACTATTAGTGGTCCTGCAACTGTGAAAGATGTTACTACAAAGACTGTTGCTGCAACTACGACTGCTATTACGACAGTTATTACGACTGCTGCGGAAACTGCAATCAATCTGCTGTCACCGACTATGACTATAATGGCACTGCAAGTCTGTTGCCAGGACGGCCCTGCTGCCATTGCAAGTCTGCTGCCACTACAAATTTGCTGCCACACTGCCACTGCAACTTTGTTGCCACCACGACTTTGTTGTCACCAGGATTCTGCAGCTACAACAACTCTGCAGCCACCACGACAAAACCACTACGACTATACTGCCATGACGACCCTGCTGCCACCACAAGTCTGCTGCCACCACGACTCAGCAACCACTACGACTCCGCAGGCACCACGACTTTTTGCCACTACGACTATACTGCCATGACGACCCTGCTGCCACCACAAGTCTGCTGCCACCGCGACTCTGCAACCACTACGACTCCGCAGGCACCACGACTTTTTGCCACTACGACTATACTGCCATGACGACCCTGCTGCCACCACAAGTCTGCTGCCACCACAACTCTGCAACCACTACGACTCCGCAGGCACCACGACTTTTTGCCACTACAACTATACTGCCAAGACGACCCTGCTGCCGCAACAAAACTGCTGCCATAACGATTCTGCAACCAGTACGACGCTGTCGCCACCACGACTCTTTGCGACTACGATTATACTGCCATGACGACAATGTTGCCGCTACAAGAGTGCTGCCACCACTACTCTACAACCACTACGACTCTGCAGCCACCACAACAACTACAACGACCGACTACAACGACTACAGCAGCAGCAACTACTATCACTACAGCGACTAAAGCGGCAACTGCCTACAACAAAATAAAATATTTCATTAAAATATTAAACTGGGACACTCACGACTGTACCCCGCTTGCGGTAACCCCGCTAGTGGGATCGGAAGTCAGGTCTCAAAACTCGCCCTAAACTTATCCTTAAATACCCCTAATACTATGTATATAGTAAGTAACAAGTATTAACCCTCCCATTCGGTAGCTTAGGAATACTCTTGTATTGAAGTTACTACTCGCAGCCTGGTATAACTTCAACACAAGGAAGAGGTGAATCTGTGCACCACCCTGTGCTCGCACACCTTCTGGGCGTGACAAAAAAAAGTCAGTTGACTGAACGGCAGCCATTCACACCCCAGTACTTCCGACTAAGTCTACCAAACGGAATTTGGTCCCAAATTTGGTCGAGTTCCCAACTTCACCCAACACTCAGATAAATCCAGTACAGCAGCTAACGATGGTCATGAGTCACGGCCATTGGGACTTCACCACTAGGGTCAAATTACCCCTATCGGATCGAGACGAAAATACGGGGTCCTAACATTACAAAAAGCCGTTACCTTTGTTTAACCACAAATGATCTCGTCTAGGCTTTAACCACAAATACACTTGATCTATTTTAAGCGGTTCAACCCTACATCAGTCAACGAGCTGCCTTAACTGCTGGAAGTTGACAAAAAATTTACGTCTCAATCTTCCACAAAATCGAGCTGTTCTAGGAAAACAAGAAAAGTCCAGGCGTCAACCACAACTACACCTGGGGCCGGTTTCATAAAACTACATTCCTACAATTGTAGCCTGGACTTGTGAAAATGCAGTGAAATTGGTTCCATCAAGCTAGCCACAATTGTGAAATTTCAAAATTGTAGCCTTACATTTATACAATTGTATTGTAGCCTTCACTTCGCCTGCTGCGTGCATGAAATGTTCACTACAATCCTAGGATTGTAGAACACAATTGTTGGTTTCATAAACTTACAATTGTGACACGTGATGTTTGTCTAGAATTGTAGAATTATGTTTTATTTTAGCAGTTGAATTCATTTAATTTAGTATTCTACAATCCTAGGCCTGTAGCATGTCTACAATTGCAGCGACAAACTACAATTGTAGCCAAATGCGGTTTCATAAACCAATTGTGAAAAATTTACAATCCTACAGTTGTGAATTTACAATTGTAGGATTCTAGCATACAATTCTAGCGTTGTTAGTTACAATCCTAAAATTCTACGCTGACTCTTATAATTGTAGGCTACAATTCTACAATTGTAGCCTACAATTAATTGTGGACACTTTCAGCGTTGAGTTTTGCGTATTAGTTTCACTGCGCAGGCGATCATCTTATATGCGCTTATATATAGAAGGTCTTTTCCAAAATATCATTGCAATACCAGTTTCTTAAGCGCGGAATAAAGCAGTGAAGCACCATACCATTTTAGTGATTTTTGTGAAAATCTTATTTGTAAGCTATACCTGCTAGAATTATACGCTATACACTGCTCAAACGTTTTGTCAAAGTAGTTATTTATGTTATTAATTGTTTGTTTTTAGTCAAAAATGAATGAAACATGCAGCCCGGCAGTACCCATATAGCATATTACCGGAAACATGTGCCCGTATTACCCAAAAGCCCGGTTCATACCTGTCCTAAGTATATCAGAACCATCATAACCAATCAGAATCACCTTCAAGTTTAATTGTTCTTATCTGAGTTAGAGGTGCTGTGGGGTAACAAACAACCACGCGTGTGCAGCTGAGAATATCTGGAGGAGAGCCGACAACTGGTACAACTGTGTGGGTAGCCTATGCTTATCATAGGCCTAATATATAGCAGGTTTTTTACCTGCCAATGGGGGCTAAATTGAAAAGCCAGTCTGAAACTAAACTCAAATTACTTATCATTATTCACCCACTTAATATAAGAAACTTACTCCAAAATTTCAATTTGTTCACTACGTACATTTTTTTTCTGCGCGAATTTTAATTTTCCAGTTCAGGCCCCCCTTGGCTGTCTGGAACTTGACTGACACCTTCAACATTGGTCAGCCTATCTAATACGTATGCAAATTAGTTGAGCGTTTTGAGCCAATCAACAGACGTACATTCTTTGTACATGATAAGGTAGCCAACGATTTGCATTGGGTGGAGCTTTCACACTGAAATAATATGCAAATTAGGTTTACTAATCAGGTTCATCAGTCAGTCATACAGTTTGTTTCCGCTAGTGTTGGTAGACGATAGCCAGAATCAACGCTGAAGAGTCGCAAAGGGATGGGTCATAAATTCTGAGCCGAGGGTCAGCTCGCAAATACCCACTTCAGGTTAGATTAATAGCTTCACATGGTAATCAAGCTGCAAGCCTTCTCCAAATGTCTGTATAAGGGCAAAGGACTTATTATTAAGTTGACTAATAACAGCAAAACTACCTAGGCAGGTACTGTTCTAAAAATGGCAAGACTGATCATTGCCAGAATGCCAAGCAAGGTACATACATACTGAACTAAAATAAATATAAATAGATACTTGCTTTATAAAAATTTAAGTACTTATTTCTGAGTAGGGTCGGCATTCGAAATTTAAGCCATGTTTGCCGTATAGAAATATTACAGACAATAGCAGTAGAGTCACAAGGTCAGAAAGTGGCGTGTACGAGAGTCAGATAGTAATTTTGTGGGCTTGCACGTGTGAAACTATGAATTGAACTTGGACAACGATGCACGCGCAGCAGAAACCAGACACAGTACAAAACTGTTAAGCGTTAACAAGGTTCATTGTATCAGCAATCATGGTGAAACATGTCACGACGAACTTTATTGTCACTGAAATTCACTGAATCATTTAGCTCATGAATCGAACTTCAATACCAACTGGGGCCTGTTGCTCAACTTTACAAATCTTACAATTGTAACAATTAACTGCCGTAAAACTGAAAAGTTTGGCGATTTTTCAGATTTCAAGTGTCAAAATTTTTTCGTAATTACGCAGTTTGCAATGGATACGTGCGGGTAACCCGCGTTTTTAATGTTTCTACCCATACCCAACCCAACCCATAGGTACAAAGGTACAAACTAGAATTCGCAATGGGTCGAAAATACAAACCCGAGATAAATTCCAACCCGACCCGACCCGACCCGAACCAACCCGACTGCTTGTCAAGCTGCTATACAAAGTTTCAAACACTAATTTTTTTGACAATTGTTTGTTATTAGTTTTTCGTGATATGTAGGTGATACGCTCCGCGAAATTCTTAATAGTCATTCTGCCACGAGTCCATTAGATTGAGAAAATGGTCAAAATTATATTTAATGTTTCAGGTTTAATGTTAACTAGGATTTATACCCACAACTTTTGACCCGAACTGACCCGCTCAACCCGCGGGTCGGAAAATTTCAACCTGACCCGTGCAAGCCCAACCCGACCCGACCCGACATGACCCGACCCGATTTGCGAACTCTAGTACAAACGACCCGTGGTTTTTATTATTATTAAAATTGAATTTCAACTGGCTGAGCCACAGAACACTTGTTACATGGCATTAAAATTTTGGTCAGGGAAATTTCCCCCCAATATAGTGGATTTATTACAAATAGGGACAAAAAATTATAAAATTGTTTTATATATGACGAGCTTTTAATGAAGTTTAAGTATAAGTGAATAATTATTAAAAACTAAACCTGGCGCGTAAAGAACGTCAATATAAATTGGCAACCAATCAAATAGAACGAAACAGATATCGTGATTGCAAAATAATAAAACGATGCCAAACGGAAAATTTGAAAAACAAAACGTGGGCTGCTAATTAGAATTGTGAAAATTGTGGCCCAATTTTACAATTCTAGTCAGCATAAAAATCTACAATTCTGTTTATGAAACCAACAATTGTAGCCACAATCCTAGGATTGTAGCAGCCTGTGTTAAAGTGTTCCTGTGCCAGCGCATGTTAACGTGCTGAGAGCACCTACAATTGTAGCCTTTATGAAACCATTGTGAATCTACAATTGTAGCCTTTTACAATTGTAGGCGTTTTGGTGAAACTGAAATTTTACAATTGTAGCCCACAATTGTAGGATTGAAATTTTATAAAACAGCTTTCGTATTTAAGTATTTAGTTGAAAATCATTGTTATGCATCCTTTTTTTACAATTTTTCAGTTTGAACAAGTTGACTTAATAACTCTTTAGATCTGAAATAAATTTTGCCTGAAATTTTGCTGCCAAAATGACTTTAACTACTTCACATTTGTGTGCTGCAATCCTAGGATTCTAGAAAAATTTTTTACAATTGTCTACTACAATCCTAGGATTGTGATTTCACAATTGTAGCAGCAAATAAAATGCACAGCTGGTTTATGAAACCACTTTTTGCTACAATTGTAGTTTCTCCCTGCTGTCGCGCGCTTGCTACAATTGTAGAATTGTAGTTTTATGAAACCGTCCCTTGTGATCTGTCTGAAGAGGTTCAACCCTGCATCAGTCAACTAGCTGCCGTAACTGCAGGAAATAGACAAAGAAATTAACAACATTATCCATTTTAACATTATCCATTAACAAATTTAACAACATCGATCCATTGTAGAGAAACGAGAAGCACAAAAAATAAACAGTAATTGGAGCTCTAGTTTTGTCTAGGGCCAACCTTGACCCTTGTGGGGGTCGAAGGGGTCAAAAAGAGTCAATATTTGAAATTGGAATTTTGATTTTTTTTGCGTTAATTTGGACCCCTGGTTGAACTGTCGTGTTTTGTCTGGAACCGTCGCGAACACCACTACTCCCCAGGGAGTCAATAGCGGTCGATCAAGTACAACAAAACTTCATAGTATGCTTCACCTTAATCGGCTCTTATACTTAGAGAATAGCGCGTAGTTAAGCAGCTTCTCATGTTTATTGGTTTTAATGAGCAAAACACAAAGCATGATTCCTTATCTGATCTTCTTAGTGTGATTACAAGCATAAAATAATTTTGTTTTGCATTGCGATAAAACATAAATTTGGAGCGCCATTAAGATGACAGTTGGTGCGAAGCTAAAAGGACAGAATTCAGTGTTTAACAAAAAAGTTATGGTAATGATTTCCTGTACAATGGTTATCAAATTAGTTATCACAATAATTAAGTAAAGTTGTTTACTACACGTACTGTAATACCACAGAGGAGAACGTAGGGGCTCTGTAGTTTTGCTTGACCTTAAAATGAATTAAAAAAATGTGTCATGTGACAGTGTGTGCAACTTTTAATGAAACGTTAGTTTTTTCCGTGGTGTTGCTGTTGCTGTGGTTGTTGCTTACAGAGTCACAACAGAACCCAGTTTTCTAGCTGTGCCTTCGCGATTATAAAGGTAATCTTCTATTACCATAAACCATAAATAATCAAACTTTGCCATGCAGCTGTGACACTTTTAAAGAGGCCAGGTTATCGATGAGACGACTTGTATAACGTTTTGCTCCCTTGGTTTCTGCCTGTTTAGCCCCAATACGGTGAAAAAGACCGTTTTTGACCCAGCAGTTTTAATCTATTTCTTGAGAGTTTTAGCTTAACGCTAGCACTAGATTCAGTCTACCACTAAACTCTCCTTCAAACGCATTTTAAGGCATCCCATGTTTAATTCCCAAGTTTATTAGCACTATTTATTTTTGCATTGCTGTTGGTAATTAATAGGTATCTTAAGGGGGCGCTCTGAGTAACTTCCAATAAATCAAATTGCTATAATTGCTTGTTTCTTGCTGATACGAACTTTTTTGATTAAATGCAATCAAGATAAACACTAGGCAAGCATTTTTGCAAAGTTTGATGAGTCTCGGAACATTTTAGCAAATTTTATGACTGCATCAAAATCGAAATTTTGGAAAATTTGACAAATTTTTGAAATGACGTAGCTCAATGGAGCCTCAACCAAATTTAACAATCTCTAGCTTAGACAATTATTTTGCCGAGGTGCCATTTTTGTCGAATTTTGTTACCGGCGACAAATTTTTAGTTATTTTAATTGCTATTAAAAGTGACGTTTAAAAAGCCTATCATAATGAGTCAAATCATAATAAT